>JANEXQ010007473.1:0-12367 GCA_026283885.1 Poicephalus gulielmi
TTGGGGGGGGGGGGGGGGGGTGGGGTTTTGTTTTTTTTTTTTTTTTTTTTTTTTTTAATTGAGAGCATGAAGCCATGAGACCAGAAAAATACAATATTGCCTATGCCTGAGCTGCTCAGGTAATCCTGTTCCCTCGCTCCCAATACAACTGAAACAATGTCTTTGAAGAAGAGTATCCATGTGCATACCCCACAGATTTTAGCAATGACCTCCCATAGAGTCTTTGTGTAACTCCTGTAATCAAAATCATACCCTTTTTTTTCATCTTTTCTAAGTTAAAGCGCATTGACTGATGTCCTTAAGAAACTGGCTATAGCCTACACTTCCTTTCTGTATTTTTTCTTTTTTCTTTTTTTTTTTATATTCTGTTCTAGGCAATCACTTCTGATCACGAACTATACTTAGATTCCATTGCAAGATCAAGTAAAAGATCAGAATTATATGTTTAACTCCTGAGTATTTATAAAATAGCATAGAGATGTCGAGATGATATTTGGTAGATGTCAAAGAAGACAGCAGGTAAAGATGAAAATAGAATTTATGGTTAGAACTTTGTGGAAAATAGTAAAAAAAAAAAAAAAAATCCTTTCTCCACGAATTGAATTCTAAACATTATCAGGAAACAAACAGAGATGAAAAAATAACTGTACTTCATCTCAGAGTAACTTCAGTTCAAAATAGTTCTGCAGGTTGAGCAAGAAGAGAACACAAGTCTTTGTTCTCGCTGATTCAAAACAAGGACTTGAACTTCATTATCACACACTCCAGGTAAATATCCTACCAGCTGACCTTTCTGGTTGCTAATGTCATTCTTGCCTCTAATTTTGACTAGCTCTTCTATCTCTTCTGGATCTGATAGGTGAGTTCCTGCAAAAGGTTTTAATGAACCAGAGGGCCTTTTTTAAAAAACAAAAAACCAAAAAACACCCCAAACCCCCAAACCATGGAAATTCCTGAACAATTCTATTTACTAGGAGGTGTATACTTCTATTAGGAGGTGCAATTCTGTAGTTACATTTAGATTCAGAAAACAAATCAAATGGCTCTCTTGCCCTGAGGCTGCCAGCCACAGCAGTTTGCATTCACATAGTTATAATCTCCTGCCACTTTTCACAGTGGACAGGTTTGTTAGCAATGGTTTCTAGACTGTTCCTCTCCAGAAATACCCTGGGCATTGCTAAGGAGAGTACTGTTTAACTCATGCCAAAACTGCAACAATCATTTAACAGTGTGGAAAGTTACAGGATAGAGCTCAAACTTGTGTTTTCAATTCACTAGCATAGATGTAGCCGGTGTATACAGACTACTGAGTCTTGACTTTGCTTAATGGTTAATGCCAGTGTTAGTTACTGGATTGTGTTTTTACATCAGTGTGTGGGACAGCAGGAGCACATCAAATTAAAAGTTCATAGGCTCACTGAGTCTTGCTAAGCTTGATTTTTTTTTATTTTATTTTATTCTTTTAAAGTTAAAAAGCCCTATAAAATCACCATAGGTCAGGATAAGTATTCACTGTTACTATCTACCTAACCTGTAGACCGATGCAGTCTGAAGTGTGAGCAAAAATTTCAGTGCTAGTGGCTTACATTTTAAGAAAAGCAGTGAATTATCAGGATGAACAAGAAAAAAATTCTTCACAACACTGCAGAGTTTGACTAACGAGTAAAAGAAATGTATCTGACTTTTTTACAGCATTTTGTGTATGCCACTCTCACAAACACTAAGAACTGTAGGTCACATTTCTAATATATTAGGGGAGGTTTCTGTAGTAAAACTAATTTCTCTGAATTAAAGCTGTTGCTTAGGAATATGCCAGTTAAAAGAGTAAGAGGGTGATTTGTTATGCAGATTGTCAGATAGTTAAGAAGAAAGATTAAGGAAAGATGTCCAGTTGGTTACGTTGAAAAGAGAATTCACAGCTGGATAGACTAAAAGTGTTCTTCAATATTATCTTACATAACATTTCTATTAAAGGCTTTGGCACACAAGTAGGTGTGTACTAATGAAATCTGATAATGACATACGGGTAGGTGGCAGGCATTTATTTTTTAATGCTAAACTAGAATCTATGATTTTAATTTTATCCTTCTGGGATACATGGGGGAGTATATGTGAGACCTAGAGAAGGATTTTCCTTTTTTTCCTACTTAAAAAAAAAAACGCTCTTTTTTTATACAATTAATTTGGGAGACAGAAAGATTGAGCTTGGCTGTTGCTCTTGTGAACTAAGAATATTCTTACCATAATGCAACATTTCTTAATTTATAGTGCTAATTCAGCTTCTCTGAAGGCTCATTATTTAAAGTAACATAAAGGCACTTTTTTAGTTAGATTTTATTGTGATGGGTACATTTAACTAATGATGCGTTATGAGGGAACTCTTATTGGAGGCAGAAATAAGCATTACTTGAATACAAAATTAATTCATCATCCTCTGTGCTAGTAAAAAAAAATAAATTAATTCATAATGGGATCATTTAATGTGCAACTTTTCCCTCCTTAATTGTCTTTAGGAGGTGAGAGAAGTATTGCAAATCAGAGTAATACTGAAAATACTCTGTGGTTAGTACAAGAAAATAGGCTTTCAAGGGTGTGTAATATCTATGCATCTTGTGTCTGATCTATATACATTTGTATAGGTACATATTTATAAACCTGTACAGACAAATGTGTGTCATATCATGAAGATCTAGAGAAATATACGCATATATGTAAACACAATCACACATATGACTATAAACCTGACTCTAAGCTAGTGTAAGCCAGCAGCAACACTATTAACTTCTGTGCTGAGGATTTAGCTTTGAGGAAATTTTAGAACTGTATGCAGGGCACACCACTCAGGTGTACTTTCATGACCTAACACATACTGATCTAAGGCTATGTCTATCTGAAAAAGGGAGTCCTGTTTCATGTGTTCCTGGCCACATGCTTCTACCCGAGTCTTCTTTTCATGGCGCTTGTCATGGTAAGATTCAGATTCCTGCCTGGTCTGAAAACAGTTCACTGAATGTATTCCTAAGCTACACCGTCCAGAGGCAGCACAAAAGGAGGAGCTGGAACCCACTCTTGAGGATGGACAAATAAGTCAGATCGTTTCTTTGCTCCACAACTCACAGATCAGCTAAAGCTAAGCCATGGGTAGCATCCTTCTATATACCACAACACTTAGGTGTGGGAGTTCTCTTTGAAGATTTTGTACTCCCATGATCAACTAATTTTTTTTCCCTGTCCCTTATTGCATCATTTACACCTTAATGAACTAAATCACAGTTATATCATTTCCTTAAATCTCATATTTTGCATGCTGCTTACTTAAAATTATAAGAATAGAGAACTGAATTAGGTTGACTTGTAAATGAAATCATTAGCTAACTATCACTGAGAAGTAGTCTGATCTCAAGCCAGTATAAGTGTAAATATGCACAGGTAACTAGACATAAGGCATGTCAAAATCTTTTCCCTTGTTCAATTTTTAGGCTTAAGTTAGGATATAGGGGGGAAAAGAGACATGAGAAAGGTATTTTCAACTGGTTTTAGTTTATATAATGTATTTTTTTCTTTACCCTCTCCCAGAAGATCAATTTGTGATCAAAATTTTTATTTTCCAGAAATGAACAGGATTTTGGATTTTGCAGTACTTTGACTGCAAAATTTGTATTTTTTGTACACTAAACTCTTCTTGCCCAAGGCAAAGAAAGAAATAATCCTTACAGAACACTTTGCTCAGCCACAGCATTTTCATGCAAACCTCTTCTTGAATAAGGGCTAGAAACAAGTCTGTTTTGACTCCATATCCCAAGTGAATCAGGAGCTCAGAAGAGCACCTCTTTTGCTTATCTCCTTACTTTTACTCGGTATTAAACTAACATTCGAAAGTAAATATAAACAAGATTAAATATTTGCCTCATGTGATTACTTCTGTTTAGTAAAAAGCCCAGCTAAGAGTGTGGGAGTTTAAGCACATAGCCTGTGCTTCTAGATAACTATAATTCATGTTGAGACAGGTAGTAAGTATAAACAAGCTAGTAATCATCCCTTTTTCTGTTCCACGGCTGCAAACATGTCTGTTTCTGCATGTCTGTTTCTGATGGACCTCTATGGTGCATTACCTAAAGTCTTCTGACATGTGTCAGTTCTGCTGATGGGCCACTGTCACACGGGCTCCTGTCCATGAGTTGGAGTAGTGTAAAATGACTGAAACTTTAAGAAGACATTTCCCAGGATAATTTCAAGTGCTGAATGTGGCATCTAGTAAAAAAGTTCAGAGCATTAAAGTCTGATGAATATTTCTTCAAGAAATCTCTCTGGGATCCAAGTTCTTTCTGCCTTCTGCTATAGGCTTCCCAAGGGAAAGTATTAAGGGCTGATGTTGCCTGTTTTCCAATCTTTTTTGCTCACAGAACGGTCAGTCCTAGTTTCTTTCCCTGATGGAGACAAAGCATGGAGCAAATTTGGAACCACTGGGGAGCAGCAGCAGAGAAGTGCTTCTCAGATTTAGGAAAGGGCTGTATGACAAGTACAATTTTTATGGTTAAAACCCTGACCTGGTGTCAAAGCACTAGAGCCTGCAAAGACTGTGACTAATAGCTCCTTAAGGGAGTACAGCCTTTCCCTGAGAGACAGGTTGAGTGTGGTAACATGGCTGTAAGGGGCTCACCAGCCCTGTTTGAGGCTTGGCCAGGGCCTTGGCCCCTGGGTGGGCCTGGCCTGGGGGGCTCATGGTGGACCCCCACAGGGCTGTGAGGAGCTGGAGACCAGCTGGGGCAGGGGCTGACAGCCCTGGGGGCTAACATGGAGCCCTGGGCTGTGGGTGTCCTTAGGAAAGGGACAGACATGTCGGGCACTTTCTTGTAATGATTATGAATTGTATCTGGCATGCCTGTACAAAACCCTTTGGGCTCTTTACCTGTCTCTGTGTGAAGGACGAGTAAACAGTGAATTTACTAGCAGCTAGCTAGTGCCACAGTGGGAACAGAATAATTTCTAATGGAGAGATAGTGACCATCAAAAAGTGCCAAAAAATTCATTAAGAGGCTTAGGAAGTGTCCTGGGTTCAGCAGTAGCAGTCATTTTTCTCCTTCTTAGTAGCTGGTGCAGTGCTGTGTTTTTGACTTTTGGTCTGGGTATAGTACTGATAACACCTCTGTTTTTAGCTACTGTTTAGAACGTTTAGTCTGGCAGAGGACGTTCTGAGCCTCATGCTCTGCCAGGGAGGAGAGAAGCCGGGAGGAAGCAGAGACAGGACACCTGACCCAAACTAACCAAAAAGGTATGCCATACCACAGCACGTCATGCCCAGGATGTAACTGGGGGCAGTTACTCGAAAAGGCTACATCTCTGCTGGGGTGGGGCTGGGTATCAGTCGCTGGTGAGCTGCTGTATTCTCTTCCCTTATTATTTCCTTTATCATTATTCTTATTGGTGGTAGCAGCAGTGGTTTGTGTTATACCTTAGTTACTGGACTGTTCTTATCTCAACCTGTGGGAGTTGTATTCTTTTGATTCTCCTCTCCATCCCTCCGGGAGCTGAAGGAGGAAAGGAGGGTGGGGGGTGAGTGAGTGGGCTGCATGACAGGCCTTAAACCACGACAGGAAGCTGTGCAAATACCACAGTAAGGATGTTTTGTAAAGTGTTTAGTGATGCCTCAATTTTGGTGTGGGATTTTTTCTGGTTGGCTGTTTTTGTTGTGTTTTTGTGTTTTGATTTTGGTTTTGTGTTTGTTTCTGTTGTTTTTTTTTTTTTTCCTGGGTTTTTTTTTGTTTGGTTGGTTTTGGTTTTTTGGGTTTTTTTTTGTTTTTTTTTGTTCAGATGACTCTCAATTTCAATCAGAGTGGAGTTAGGCTGAAGTTGCTTTTGGAAAAATTAGTCCTAAAATATTTGAGAAGGTTTGGTGTCCTCAGTTTTTCACATCATTCTGATGCTGTTTCTGTCCTGACATCCAGAATTTTCAGAAGAAACTGGCTTTATGGCTCTTCAGTCTAGTCAGTCATCCCTAAAATTTCCCTTAATTGTAGTAGTAGGTGAGTAGAAGTTTGGAAAGTTGCCTTACTGACTTTCTTTTCCACATAGCTCTTAAAATAATCTTTTTGGTCTGGAAGCACAGCGGGGCTTATCTCAATTAATTTTGTAGTTCTGAAGGTTTAGTTCTGAGGAACTGTGGAGATTTGTGATACACTGTCTCCTTGAAAGACAAGTCCAATACTTTTGCTAGGATATTTGTATGAGAAAAAGATATATGCTATATATGAATTTTATGGCATCTAGAAATGATAGTGAAAACTTTTAAAATTAAATTAAGAGAATCTGTATATTAGCAATATCTGAAATCCAGCCTGCAATAAATACAAAAGTTAGTCTTTGAGGGGGCTTTAATTAATTATCTAGTTAATGCAAGTTTTTTTGGTGCATCGCCTGCCCTTCACGGTATGCCTTATTTGCATTTTGTTTGAGTATCTTCAGCTAGCCATTTCTTCAGGACTCCTTTTGTCACCAGTGAGGTCTGGACCTGATGCCAGTTTGTAATGTGTTCTGGGCAGACATCAGTGCACACAGACAGACGAATGCAGTGTGTCCACAGGAGGAAGTTATCCAGTGAAGGGTGTTGCAGAGCTGAAGAGACTGAAGTTTTGCCTCTGAAGACTGCCAGGGCCTTTGCACAATGGGTATTTTTGTGCTAAGATGATATTTGGAAATGTCGATCTCACAGAGCTAGTGCCTACCACACCACCAGAAAATGCTGACTGTCATTTTTACTAACATTTTATCCCTGCAGTTGTACCTCTGGATTTTTAGGCCAGGTAATAATACTGCCAAATTTTCATTAGTACTGAGGAAGCCTAATCACCATTTAAATGGAAACAAGTATTGTGAACAAATGAGAGATATGAAGTTCGTTATTTCACTTTGCCAATCAGTAACTCCTGGGAAATTTCCATTTTAATGTGCTGCTTGTTTTAGCATAATGACTAAAAGGTTAAGATCACATATATCCTGGACATATATGTGGATAATGTAAACAAGCATTTCTTTCAGCCTCTTTTATTATCTGAACAGAGGCTCATATGTTGTAAGGTTTATTTATTTACTTACTTACACACTTTGCCAAGCACTTTCATATTTGCCAACCGACTGCCCTTTCTTCTTCTGTCCGTACTCTTAATTCCTGCTGAAAATATTTGATAATGATGCTGGTGTGTGTTAATGAGTTGTTTCAATGTAGAGAAAAGAAGTGGTAGAATATGACCTTACCCTTTAGCCCTCTGCTTTATAAAAACCTGTATTTTGTCTGGACATATGTTATTTATTACATCATTAGGTTTACATCAAAAGATCAGTGATTGTGCTCTCGTATTAGGAAATAAATCAGGCCTTGAATTTCAGAGGTGCTTTTTATGACATGCATGA
Organism: Poicephalus gulielmi; assembly: GCA_026283885.1. Lineage (NCBI taxonomy): Eukaryota > Metazoa > Chordata > Aves > Psittaciformes > Psittacidae > Poicephalus > Poicephalus gulielmi. Next base: position 7,408 of record JANEXQ010007473.1, read on the forward strand.
GACCATTTTACTTTAACCCTGCTATTTTGCCAATGGCTATTTCAGTGATGTTAAAGTCTTTAGAGAAAGCACACACTGTATCATTTACAATTCCAGACCAGAATCTGTTGTTTATATTTTCCTACCTTTTCCCCCTTGTATTTTACTGCTACTGGGTAGAATTACAGTAACTTATCAATTTGGGGAAGAATGGGGATTGTACTAGTTCAAAAAATATCTTCCATATTTGAAAATAGATAGATAAATATATAAGTAAATAAATGAATCTGAAAGATTATCTGGAGCAGTGGCAGATTGATTTAGCAGAGAGGCTGGGATCAAATATTTCCACTTGTCTTAGTGGTCTTCATTACGCAGTTAGAGCATCCTGCTGTGAAAGACTGGCATGCTTTGGCTCTACCACTGCCAGGCTGCATTATAAACATGTAGTGCTTCAATTGTGAATTGCTTGCCACGCAGATGAATGTTTGTCACGGTCACTGGGAGACAGATGTCACAGCCTAGTGAAGGTCTGCTTATCATTCATGTGGTCACTTCTATTACCTCTGCTTGGACTGTGCTGACCTGCTATTAGTAGCTCTAATTTAATTTCCCCTGCCAGTGTCATGGGTTATTTCTCCCATTACTTTAGAGATTTAATTTACAAGGTAAACTCCATCACTTGAAAGAAAGAATTTTTCATGACATGAAGAACAAGTTCTTCTTGAAGATTAACATGGTGCTAATGATTTATCTTGGTAATCTCTATGGCATGAGGCTTAAATGTCAGTAAATAGCAACATATTCATATGTTGGTGCTATTCCCAAAAGACATAAAATAGTGTATGTTTTCTCTTTTCAGGTATACTAGAATGTCTAAAAATGATTTTGTGCACAGATTTATGAAAGACAGGTTACACTTTTGGTACAGCTGTTAATAAGCTTTTGTGGAGTTGAGCCTGGGCTCACATTGAAAAGACTGGCACATAGTTATGGCAGGGATCATGACAGGCAAATACGTTAGCACTTGTATCCTAGATTTCCCACATATTATTAATTCCAAATATTGAAAAACTGGGAGGAAGCAATCCTAAATAACTGAATATTAATTTCATGTCATTAATATAATGATATGAATTTTTTAGAATAAAAAACCTGGTAGTGACTAATTGATTTCTCAGATTGTTCAAATTTGAATGCATTCACCTCCTGAAAAAGAGCAAACCTTGACGGTCTTTAAAAAGAAATAATTATTTCCTTACATAATTGTGAGTGTAACTACCAGAGCTTAATATAATTTTATGTGTTGGTGAAATAGTTTTAACTGTTTGCCAGAGGCTTATTTTCCTGTGTGCCTAAGAACGTTCTCCAGGAAAATATTTGGCAGCCAGCTTTTTCAAGAATGGTAACCTGAATTAATTTCTCCTTCCTCTGGGAATTGCTACCCCTTTACATCCTCCTGTCTGAGGATGCAACCAAGGCCCATGGAAACATGGCTTGGCCACTGAAAGGAAGTGGGCAGGGCTTTCCTGATCCAAACAGAGAATGAATGAAGGTAAGAATGAAGGAGACAAACCTGCTTGCTTTCTTCAAGGGCTACACAGCTCTGGGGTCAACAGAGACAGCAAAGGGAAAACGCATCTGTGAAAAGTTTGACTTCAAAGGAAAAGGGATAGCATGGATAGGTAGATGTGAGGCTGGAATGAAATTTATGACAGATCACTTGGTAAGTGGCCACATTTTCAGCTGAATCAGACTAAACTTCCCAAAACAGAGTGGAGCTATCTGTAAGGATTGAATTACACGATCTTGTACTTGAATGCCTCCACCCACTCTCTGCCAGTCCATCTCACGTCAGTTTTGTAAAACAGAGAAACAGAAGCTGCAGTGAAGAAGCCTAGGTTTTCCCATTTCTAAATTATAATTCAGTAAGACATTCATGCATATTTTATACTCACACATATTCAAGTATGTACTTAATATACGCAAGTGTATATGGAATATGCACATATATTCAAGTATACACATTGTGTGTGTGTGTGTGTATGTGTTGTATTTGTTTGCTGTAAAGAAAGGTAGATCATTATTGATTTTTCATATTCTGACTTGTAATAAACTTATGCATATATATAACATCTTTGAAGAGTTCACTGGGAGTATTTGTCATTGAAACTGTGTTGACTGGAAAAGTAAGTCATGTTGCTATTTCCATTCACGTGAAACTCAGAGAGAATCAGGTTTTCTCTGTGAAGACTCAGTATTACTAATTTATAATTTACTTTCTACAACTGCTTTGCATTATTCAGTTAGAATTAAAGTCAGAATTGCCTTACAAAGAAAGATCTTACCTGAAAGCTTTGAAAAAAATTTCAGTTTAACTGCTTCCTGTATTTCTCCTTGTGCTAGGGCCACCTCTGGAAATTTGACTAATTCAGTCAACAGGGGTGCAAACATTGATTAGAGGAGTAGAAAATCTAACACAGAATCTTATTGGCAAATATTTTTTCTGCCAATAATCCTGGCTTACCTCTCTATCGGACTTTAGTCTTCTGTTTGTGTCATCATACACTTTTTACGTTTGAAGAAAAACATTTCAACAAGGAATGTGCAGTAAGATGATATTAAATTATAAAAAAAAGTTCCAAATTTTATGCAAATTAAGTTGTTTATGTAAAAGTGCAAGAAACAAAGTAAATATCTGAAGACAGAGTCTGTTCAGCGTTGTAGATTTACACACAGAAATGCAAGTGAAGTTTTCAGGAAGCTATTTTTATTTAGGATCAGGTTCTTCTGTTGCTTATTTTGAGGCATATAAAACAGGGGAGACAAGGCAGAAAGGAAAGAAATAAATTCTCCATGTTGCAGGACTCCTCCCTCATCTCACATGTGCAATGCAGCTTCTGTGGTTTTAGAATTAAGGACCTGGTCTGGAAGGGACTTCAAGTACTGAATGGTATAAAGGATACAACTCGAATCAGAGAATCTGGCTTATGAAATATACTATTTGTTTGACTATTTAAAAAATATTTTCAAGCTCTTCAAGCAGTTCTGGAGTATATTTAATTGCCAAAATCAGTATGTGATTTTAAAGTGAAAGTGTACGTTCATTTTAAAACAAATGTGTAATCCTTTTATTGAAATGTCTATCCACACATTGCAGTAAGCAGTTCTATTTTGAAGTTAATCTGCAAGTAATTTAGCACAATGAAATAGATACTAGTCTTTTTGTTTTCTTACTGAAACTGTTTGGAGAGTGACATATTTCTTTGTTTTAGTTCTCTTCCTTTCAAGTGCCTCGGAGAAGAGGTGTCGCAGCAAAGGTGATATGTGTAAGTTAAAAGCCAAACTAGCAAAACTAATATTTCCTTTATTGAGTACGCAGCTTTTGAGCATCAAGTTGGTGTTTCAAGGTATTCCCTGCCCTAAATTCAAAACATAAGTGAGAGCTTTTTTTCCAGTTTCTGCTGACAGAGCAGTCCAAAGAAATGCTGACTGCAAGAAGCCTCTGAGCCTTAGGAATGACTGAAGCTTACTTGACAAGATTCACTTGCTAAACCTAACGCGTGTGATAAGACCCTGTCACACTGGGGTGTGACAATAATGCAAAGTGGTGGAGAAATAGGCAAGGCAGCTGAGTCACTATATTTACAAGTCACTAATCCACTTTGGGTATAATTGCTTAAAAAGCCTGTGGATTTGGAAAAAAAATTTGAGAGTGGGTTTTTTTTTTGTTTTTTTGTTTTTTTGTTTTGTTTTTTTGTTTTTTTTTTTTTTTTTGCAAGTGTGGCTTTTGAACTAATCTTCCTGACTTAATAGTGTCTGTTAAAAAGAAATTGAATTTTATAATCAAAAATGCCAGAGAAGGAAGAGAAGAGGTTTATTTCATGGCGTGGAAAAAAATTTACAACGCTGACTGGGTTAGCTGTTATTGACAAAGAGATCAGAGGAATTTATAGGTGTACAGTTATATCCAGTAGCATTGCTCATGAAAGTGTCTTCTAGTACTGGCACAAAATACCTCAAAGGAACAGCAAATAAACCCAAGGTTTTGCTAAAAAAAAATACAGAAGAAGAAATACATTTTAAAGGTCATAATTAGATGCGCTTTTAATGTAAGATGAGGTGTAGTTGTGTCTGGAGATTTAAGATGTTCCAGATTTTTTGTTTCCAGATTAAAATTACTATAGAACACTTTGTGGGTTCTGTTGGACACATCATCTCTTTTAACTCCTAGAGCCCTGGCTGTGTGTGTTCCTTGTAAGAAAAGGTCACTTGATATTCCTGACAGAAACATTTGGCTTCTGCAAGAAGGGCTGTGAAAGAGTGTGGGCTTGGCTTCAGCTGTCACTAGGAGCTTGGCATCAAATGCCAGGATCCTGGGGAATGCAGTGAACGGGAGGTTAGAAGTGAATTGCTGGGGAGCGAGCATGAAAATAACAGTAGAAAGAAGGAAGAATTTCAGTATAAGTGTTTTTAAAAATATAATTTTTAAATGAAATGCTTCAATATTGTGAGTCATAAGCTTTAGGACACATACCTAGAAAGTTTTATAGTAATGGTATGAATAAGGGGCTTATTAATACACTGAAGATGTGATGAATCAGGTGATCTGATGTGAAAAAAGAAATATAGTTCACTGGGTCAAATGCATAGGAGTTTTATGATCAGGGGCACCTGCCATGAGTAGGCAAAATGGCAGCTCTGAGGAAGGAAAAACGGGAGTGTGGAGCTCTCCATTTCCAGTTAGGGGTGTCAAGAACTGCCCTACGTGTGTCCTCTTTGCTGTTTAGAAATGCAGTAGCCCAATAGATGCTGAAGATTAGAGGCTACATGAAATTCAGTGATGGTGACAGTTAAATGGAGAAGTCAGGATCAAAAGAAGAGTGCATTGCTGGTAACCCACTGGGCTGTCATCAGGGGGAAAAAAAAAAAAAAAAAGAACAAAAAAAGAAAATTGGTCCCATGAGTTCTGAAGCAGAAA
>JANEXQ010007474.1:0-23538 GCA_026283885.1 Poicephalus gulielmi
ATATCACAGGCTGTCCATCCTGAGTGGTTTGGATTTTTGTTGGGTTTGGGTTGGTTTTGTTTGGATTTTTTAAGGCTCTGTTTCCTGACTGTGATACTATTAGTGGAGTTTCATTAGTGCAAGCACACATGGGCCCTGTGGTTACCCCTTGGCTATCTAAATATGCACCCTGAACTTCACAGCATGCAGATCATCAAAGAAATGACAAGATGGAAGTCAGCAGATTGCCACAGTTGTGAGAGAGTGTGTCACTAATTTACACCTATGTGTAATGAATAAATATTTTCTTGCAATCATGTTACTCAGCCTGAAGGAAGACAGCTGAGTCTTTCAAGGATAAAACTGATATTGCAACACTGGGCTACAAAACAGTACTGCAAGAAGTGGATTTTTGGGATTTTATGGGGGAGCAGGCTGAGGTTTCATCCAAGGGGGATACCTGAAGGTTACACCCTCATCTGGAGTGTTTGGAGTATGGGAGTAAACAGAGCTTCCTTGGCAGAGACCAGCCCTGAGTTAGGGATGGGGTGGGAGAAATGCTTTAGGAGTCACTCACCCAAAGCATGATCCTCCATTAATTAACAGGAAGGTTTCCATGTGCTATACATTCCAAGAGGCTTTGCTTGGCAGCCTTGTCAATCATTCCCAATGCACTGTAAGACGGGAAATTTGGGCAGCTTATAATTCTTTGTTGCCTACTGTGTACTGAGCTTTTGCATCTGCTCTGCTGCTGGTGTACCAGGCAAATGCTTTAGTGGGGCTGTTTTGCTTAGTAATGTGGGCATGTGAACAGCTGGCAAAGCTGAGCCATATCCCTCCTCCTCCTATGTGCTGTAGAGGCCAAAACCTTGCTGAAATGTTCATTTTTCTAACATCCTGCAAGACATGACACAGCCCTGTGTTCTGGGGCCCATTGTGCATAAACCAGCTGCAGGTGGTGAGAGAGCAGATTACAACAGCATCAGTTCAAATCTTTGGTTTTATACCTGTACCAGGAAGCCTACAAACAATTATCCCCTGGGTTTGCCATGAAAAGAAGCTCGGTATTCACAAGGCAGTAAAAAGAAAAGGAAAAAAAATAATAAAAAAATAATATAAGCGACTTGTTATTCCCCAAACCATGCATTATAAATGTAGGAAACCCACAATTAGAGCTGCACTCTCAAGTCTACTCAGAAAAGTCTAAGCAGAGCATGCAAAACAGGTGACTGCATGGGTACGACATCCAAAGCAACCTCAACCTGACCCTGTAGTGGCCTACATAATGACCACAAATTTCCAATTTAGGTCTGATTACTTCAAACTCAGCTTTAAGGAGCAGTGGGGGAACTTTTTGTTTTGTTTCCTTGTTCCATTGTGGCACTGCTGTGGGCAGTTTCGGTGGGAAGTGGCTGGACAAAGCAGCCTGGAGATGCTTTGCAGCCACAGAACATCTCCACAGGGACATGGGGATAGAGCTATGCAAGGGGTTACCTGCATACTGCACAGCTCCTGCAGTGCATCTGGTACTGGGCTGAGGGGGTGCCTCATGTAACTAGGATGCATTGGTGAGCATGGAGCTAAATTGGCAGTTAATTCAGTGATTTACAGACTGTGCCAGACCCTGCACCAAGGGCTTCTGCACTTTACAGAAGCTGCACTCCTGCCTCAGTTTCTCCCCAACTAGTGCCATATTGAAGCTGAGCAAAGGGTGCAATGGCAACCTTTAATGTTCAGGTTTGGGGTAAGCTTTAAGATATGGGCAGCCAGCTCAGCTACCAAAGCATCTCCTGCTGCTGTAGCACTGCCCCATCCCAGGGAACAGTCCGTGCAGACCATCAGTCATGGGAAGGTGGCAGGTGGTTGAGTTCTTGTGTCACAATAACTCCACTTTGTTACTAGAGCTTGTTTGTAGCCTATATAATCATAGCAATTAGATAAAACCACTCTTAGCTGCATAGCTTAATTACAACTAATGCACATCATTTCAATTAATTTTAATTATATGGAAAATGTGAAGAGTCTGTTACTTCATTGTTAAAATCATTTGGGGCAAACAAGACTAAAGTGCTAAATTTCATAAAGGACCTAGTTATTAATTTTAACTCACTAATGAATGGATGTGTTTCTAAATTCTCCAAAGATGTAGTCTCTACTTGAAGAGTCAGTGCTGTAGATTTATGGATGTACTGGTTTTCACAGAGAGATTTAGTCCCAGCTTTTAATGCAAAATGAAAATGCCCTATAATGCTGTCTCAAGCAATATTTCCACAGAAGTTATTTCATGTTAATTAAAAGTAACTACCTTAAAATTAACATCACTGCTGTTGAAATATCACTGTGTGGACACTCTTGTAACAAAATAAATGTGGGCATGACCACTTACTTGGAATAATTTTAGCTTCTAATTAATCCAACAATTTTCTAAGACATTGAAACCTACTGCCTACAAGCTCATTTTTATTTAGTCTATGAAAGAAAATGTTTAATGCTGCTTGAGCAAGTTTGGAAAGTCTTATTTATGATATGTACTATTTTTATCTGCTCTTATAAATACCACTCCCTTAAAAAAAAAATGTTTCTGGAGTTTCCTACATTAAAAGGAAAAGAAAACATAGCAGAAACTTTGAGTCCTGTTTTAAAGCATAAAAAGGTTTATCTTATCTAGAGCAACCGGTACAGGATAACCAGTGTTATCTTATCACTACATATTGATGTCAGGGTTTAAAAGGACTTGAGGCTGTTATGCTACATGGAGCAGAACTCCTACACTGATAAACACTGATAAAGCTGCACTGCTCTAATCTAAACTACACCTTCTTTCTGCCCCAAATACACTTGAGAAGAGCCAGAAGCATTTTTCCTAGCGTAGCACAATCCTCTGAGTGAGGGTGGGCTCCTTGGCCTGCTGGTGCTGCTGGGGAAGGTCCCTGAGCATAGCCAAGGCTGACAGCAGCCTCAAGCGAAAGAAACGAAACCCATTTCCAGGCTGAGCTCTGCCCATGGCCATTGCTAAATTCCAGCCTTACAGGAATAACCTGAAACAAAGGCATGGGGTTTTGTCAAAGGGCGATGTTCATGTGAGAAGGTAATGAATGGGTTTAAAACTGATTACCTTCTCTGAGTGGTAGCAGCTCACACTTGGCAGTGGTGACTGTATCGGCTTCAACCCTGCAACAGCCTGGCTGGAATCATGTAATTTCTTCAGGAAGGGATGTGCAGCCTAAGGCCTTTGATTGAAGAAAAAGAGATATACATAAAGTGAATCAGGTCCTGCAAAGTGAGAGCTTGTCAGGCGTGGGCTGCAGGCTGAGAATCCAAGTTGTATACATGACCTCTTCTTGCGTGAGTAATGTAGATGCCCACTGACTGGCCTTGTAATCTGCCTTTTTTAAGCCGTTGAATCAGCCTTCCAGAGGAACATGAATGCCAGTTAACAACACAGTGATATCAGTGCCCATCCCTGCTAGAAGCATGTTAGCAGTGCCAGGGGTCTCACTTTGCCCTGCATGGCCAGCTGCTGCGCTCCAGCAGTGCTCACCCACAAAACCACCCGGCTTTGGACATGGCCTGCAGTTGGCCTAAGTTTGCTTTAGGATTTGCTTCAGGGAAGGGGCTTCTCTCCAGGCTATGGTAAGGGCATGGGTGTGACACTGATAATATTGGGTATACTGGAGCCAGGGAGATACCAAGTCATGGACAATGTCCCTGCGTCAATTGTGTCTGCACACAGAATGTCTGCACACAACACAGGAGTGGTGCAGTGCAGTAAGACAAAGGGCAGGAGGATGTACAATAGACATAAGGATGTATAAAACTCGTAACCAACATAAAAGCTCATACTAAGGACCAAAGTACAAGGCTGAGATAGTCACGCTGCAGATGTTCAAAACTGTAGTACATAGGACACCCTCATATTCTATGTATGAACTCCAAGCTTGACACCTCTTGCCTGCTTGTGCAATTCCAATTAAATTTGGGTGCATTAATCTCTCTGTTCTTAATAGGAACTCAGCTGCTCGCTCTCTCTCACCTCCATTTTCTGCCAACTGCAGATAAAACACCCAGTCAGCCCTCTGCTTATTTGATCCTAAGGTGAAGCGATCAAACAAGCTTGCAACCTCACTGAGGGATCACACAGAATGAGAAAGTGGGCTGCAAGGCAGATTAGTGAAATTGCTTCCATTACAGCTCTAAGCACAGACATATGCTGTCTTGGCAAGTTTCTTTTACAAGCCTAACTTTCCTCCCTTTCCTTCAGTTTTGCTGTGGTGTCAATGTCCCTTTCTCTAAGCACTTCAGGATAAAACCCCACACTTTAGAAGCATGGCAGCCATGAAAGGCCTGATATTGCACTCTACCATGAGCTGGACCAGCTTCTTTTATTTCACTAGAGCTGCTTCATCCAGACATAGATGTCACGACACATATGGTACAACATACATCCTGTCTGTGTTGCCTTGAGCTGATAGAGTGTGATTCCCAGCCATGTGGCAGCAGAGTCACTGCACTACAGTCCTAGGGACCAAGATTCTACTCACTCTTTCCACGGTTTTTTATAAACAATAGGTGGCAATTTTACCAATTAAGTGTGTGGGGAAGCAGTGAGTTTGGATCAGATGCACACAGCAGCTGCCACAGCATGACTATGCAGCTCAGAGAGCCTGCAAGCACGCAAGCAAGACAGAATTATCATAGCGCAAGATTAGTTCAGATATCATAAAGCACTGTTCCACTTCCAACAGCTCCCCACCAGGAAATCTCCACCCATCCCTGCAGTTAAGATGTGTATCTGTCTTGCAGTGTTAATTGTGCTGGCCTGCCACTTTGTGTGGTTTATGTAGGCGGCCCAACTTAACAAACCTGGGCAGTAAGGGCATTCCAGTGCTGGGCTGGATAGTTCAAAAATGAATGTAAGGCACGTAGTTCTGCTGAACCTGTGGTTTAAAGCTTCTAATTGCTAACTTTCATCTTTTACCAGCATAAATAATAAATGTGGCATGTTCCCCATTTTCCATCACCACCACATTATTAAAGCAATAAAACAATTTCAAAGGTGTGGTTATCATAAGCTAATGGCACCTCTAGGGGATTAGTAACACCCCAGGAGACTTCTTAGTCTTAAAAAAACCGATACCCCCTGTCAGTCTCTATTAGCTCAGTTGTGTGAGAGCATGTGCACAGAACTCCCTGCTCATGCTATGCCACTCTGCATGCGGGACAAGTTAAGTGGCACAACTGCAGGCATAATTAGGTCAAGACATGCTTCCAGGCAGACAATTAAATAAAAGAGAGGAACCCTGCAATCACACACAGCTCAGATCATGTATACTTGCAGGTAAACCAGCTGCAGGTTTTTTTCAGCCCAATTCAGAGCAAAGGGAGACTCTTCCTTTTACAGGAAGAAATGGTGAGCAAGTGCTGCCATGACTGCAATGAGCTCTCCTTGCTGCACACCTGAGGGCATCTCCTCAAGATCAGGCTAGTCAGGAGGGAGTAGGTGACTTTGAGGGAGCCATTCCCCTGCCTGGAAGCATGGGTTTTGCAAACCTGTGCTGACAGCAGAGCTGTCTGAGAAGAGGAGTCTGCTGCCTGCCACACCAGGTGATTTGGGAGCACTCCCTACACCCAACTGTTTTGTGGATGTTCCTCCTCTACCTCCTGCCTCTCCACAGTCTCTGTAATCTTGGTGTGACATCACTGGGAGTTATGTTAGTTTTAGTATCTTCTGGGGCATTAAGACCAAACTATTTAGCACATCAAAACAACAGTATTAGCAAACAGACCTTCATTTAAGGTAATTACGCATCAAGGAGACAGTCTTATCTTTCATCTCCTGTTTATTTTGCTAACAGTCACCCAGATTCTTTAAGTAATACCTTCTCTGCTATCAGTTATCAAAGCAATGGTGGAGGTGGAAGACAGCTGAATGCACTAAGCTCTAACACAGCAAAAGCTTCACAGGTGGGAGGAGGAGGAGGAGGAGGATGAACAGCTGAATAAGGGTGAATAAGGCTGCTATCTCTGTCTTTGTCTGCCTGTCAGCAATGCTGAGTTGAGAGTCCTGATCCTACAGGACTTTGTACAGCCTGGAGCAGGGCTGGGATTTGAAGGATGCTCTGTCACACCATAGAGGCTTCAAGTGAGCACAGGCATTTGCTAATTGTTATTGCAAATGATTACAGTGAATCTTCAACTCCCACTGTGCCCACACTTGGCTATCATCCTCAGTAAAGATAAAGGGGGCAAGGGTGGGAGGATGTAAAGAATGAGCATAAACCAAAGCACAGTGACCTCAAAGATCAGTATCAGGCTAAGAGAGGTCTTCAGGTACACATTTCTCTCCTCTTCAACATGAAGGGTGTATTCGAAGTCTGTGGCAGTCAGCAGAAGGCATTAGTGTGACCAGTGCTCCAGTCCCATCACCCAAAAAGAACACTGGGAACTGAGCTGCTTGATCTCACACTCAGCTTTAAAATAATAATGGAAAAAGGAATCTTAGGAACATTTAAATGTCTGTTTCCACCACAGAATGGCTGGGGGGTGGGCTATGTCAGATGACAGTGAAGCAATGGAGTGCCTGAGTTAGGGGAGATACATTGCTAACTGGATGGTCTTTGCTGTGATTGCTGTGAAGACTTAATCAGTCAATAGCCTAGTTGTAGAGGTAAAAATCCTCTTGCTGTTACTCATCAGAAGGATACACTATGTGGGTGCTGGTTCTCAAGTGTGTTCAAAAGAAAAGGGCAATGAAATGCCTTGAAAGAACAAATCCTTGGAGTAAATCATACTGCAGTGCTCAAATTGCAAACCTACCAGGAATAAGAGTGAACATAAGATGTAGGATCTGTCTCACTCTTAAAAAAACAGCGAGGGAAATGGAGTAGATTTCACTGAAAGCAATGCTAGGACATGGAAGTGGAAAATAATGCAAGTGTGCTGCATAGCCATCATTCATTGCTTTACCAGCAGGCAGCACAGCAAGTTAGCACTAAGTCTCCTTCTTCTCCTAATTTCTTGGTCAAATGGGGCTTGACAGTCACTGGGATGCACTAGCTAGGCACTCTGAGCAGTTTTGCCATGTGTATAACCTTCAGGGTAAGTTTTCTCACATGATATAAATGGTGAGCTTTAGGGCTGTGGCAGCCCCAGCTTCCAGCTCTGCTATTTTTCCAAGACAGGTTGGATAGTATTTGACCTGAGAGTATCAGGGTCAAAAAAAAAAGAGAAAGCATATTTGGATGAACTACAGGAATGCTGACAAGGGGATGTCTGTTTCAGGGATGTAGCCTACATACGCTTTCACCCTGAATTCAGTGCATGGATAAAACAAAGGGCAGAAAACTAGACCCTCTGAATTCATTCACCATCTGATTTCATGACTGTTGCCATTCAAAGTTTTTCTTTCCTTTTATGGGCATATTTATAGTATTATGTCCATGGATTAAAGGACAAGAAATATTTTCTGCCAGTCACAACTACGCAATGGAAAACTGATGTTATACAGACAGAAAACAGGGTGAAAATTAAATATCCAAACAAATTTCAAACAGGAATCAATATTGGTCTGGAAGTTACTGTAAGCTTATATTTAGTAAAATAAAACAGGTAACTGTGGCTGATAAGCAGAACAATTGGGAGAAATATTTTGGGTTTTATAGCTTTTTCATATGCGTCTGATGGAAAGAGTAATTTAAATCCTTTTGGATATTGGCACAATAATGCAGATGACAAAAGCATGAACTGTAAACAACAGGCTGCGAGAAATGAATGCACTGTGTAACAGAAGGACATCCAGGAATGTGTAATTCATTCATAGTCTAACACAAAGAGTAAATTGGGATACCAGAGCACTTTGCTGACCCCATTAAATGGGGAGATTCTGAATGCACCTGGAGGAATAATACCAAAAAAGGAGCTAGATAGACTAGAAAGTAACGAAATATGGAGACTTAATGTGGAAAACCTGTAAGTAAATCTGCCTAGGGAAAACTAATCCAAAACACAGATGTTCTCCTGGAGAGAGAAATCTTGAAAGCAATCATGTTAAAGCAGACAAGGAATGACAACAGAGTTAATGATAAGTCCCTGGTGCAACAGGCAGCAGGAATCAGGATGGGGAGTTTGCTTGCATGCACTGACAGCCCACTGTTAGCCACCGCGGAGCACATCGCTGCTGTAATCTTGTGCTCATGAAATGTTAATTCTAGCAGTGTGATCGGCAGAGAGATAACACAAAGTGGAGGCAACTGTAAGAAATACAACAAAATTATGACAAGCTTGGAGGAAACAACTCATATAACACGTACTACCACTAGGTTAGGTGTAAGATAGGAGATAAGCCCATTAATACTGAAACTGAAATATTACATGTTCTATCTCGTGACAGATTTAAAGACTAAACAGAAGACTAGAAACCTAGTGGCAGATCATCTCTGTGTTACAGAGTTCAGGTGCCCTCAGCCATTCATCTTGCAATTTCATCTTAAAAACCTGCCCATGACTGATGGTCAAAACTCCAAAGGCAACAACAGAAAAGGCTCTGTTTGTCAGTTTTTCTTAAGAAAACCCCTTTTTTCTTAAGAAAGGTTACTAGATTAAGGGTAATTAAAATGTCCAGATACAAACTCTCAAAAATGTTATTTTATACTCAGAAAAGGAAGTATTAACCTTTTCTGGGCAGAAGGGCGGCAGAAGAGAGCCAGTTTTGGCAGTTCCTGGTGGTGGCCAGACTGGTGCTTTCCTACCAGTGTTGCATGCAGAACTGCGGGTGTGTTTGGGCACACAACAGCTTAGGCACAAATGTAATGCTGCCATATTGTGATTACTGCAGATGAGGTTTCCCTTCCTGGATTGTCTCCAATGGATATTGTAGGTCCCAGCAACAAGCAGGTTAGGCTGGGCAGCGATTCCCCATCCACAGGAATATGTGCTTCAGCCAGCACTAGGCAGCTAGCACTGGCCTCTAGCACTAGCTGCTAGCTGCAGCTTTCATTTCCAGAGATGGATAAAATCCAGTTTGGGAAATGGGACAGTTGTTGGCGACACAGGACAATGACAGCCACTGAGGAGCATTTCCTTCCGCATTTTGTCTAGGAGACCACCTGAGGTCTTGAGAGGGTTATGGGGAGGGATGCGTGGTGATGCTCAGGATGCCCAGGGGTACCCACGCTCCCTAGGCTCCCTGAAGGCCGTCTTTCCACAGCTGCTAAAGACCCACATTGCCATCTAGCGCCGAGGAGCACAAGGACAGGCGCGGGGATCGCATCCCGCTCGAGCGCCGGGCCCGGGAGCAGAGCAAGGGCTCACGGCACAGGTCGTGGGACCCTGCTCGGTCTGGAACCCGTAACTCCCTTCACTTCGGACGCTGAAGGCGAGGAAGAAAATCTTACACTGTTCTGCCAAAATCCAACTTTGCCATAGATCTTGCTTTGCCCCACGGATGCTAAAGGACTCAGGAAACAAGCAAATAGCTTTGCTTAAGCTCAAAACATTATAGCTACTAATGATCTCATCCTAAAAATGCTGCAGGTTTCAGCAGTGATTGAATATCTAATATTTATGTATTTCCACAGAGGTTTGCATTACCTCCTGCCTACTTAACCTCAGCCTGGCTGCTGAAGCCCTCCCTGCTTTGTCCCAGAAGCTAAGCAGGGCTGGGTGGGGTGCAGGCTTAGGTGCCCACAGGAGCATCAAGATGCTGCAGAGAGCTTTGGTTATGTATTAATAAACCATGGCAGTTCTAGTGAGAACTGGGGTGTTAACCTTCTTGTCCTGGCCAGGCCCAGCTGTGTAGCTCAGCCCTGCCAGCTGTGGTTTGCCTGCAGGGAGAGGTGAAGGTACATGAGCAAGGCTGAGCAGGTTGGGTCCTGCCTGCGCTCTTGCTGCAGATGCTGCGTGTCAGTCCTGGCAGTGTGCTGCTGTTCCTGTGCGGTCTGGAACAGCTGCTGCTTCCCACCCAGAGGTGATCACACTATAGTAGTAAATGTCTGCCTCTAAAAGAATAGATTGTAATTACAGTATTTTCTGTGGCATCCTTTCATGCCAAGCACGTTTGTATATACAAAAGGATGTACTAAATATTTTCCATGGGACTTCCCACCATCAGAGATTGAACTGTTAAGAGTTATTGTTGCATGCTACAAGAATACCTAGAAGCCTCAGGTGACACAAGGGCTTCACTGTGCTCAATAGAGTATACATGTTTAATAAAACTCAGTCTTGTCTGTGCAGAGCTGGCAGTCTGATTGGGATGAGACAGAGGAGTGAGCAAGCAAAATTACTTCCTCCACATCATAAAGCAGTGCAGTAGCTGACCCAGGTGTCCCAAGCTTCAGTTCACCAGCCAGACTTTTCAATTACATGTTGTACATGGTGGAGTTTGTTTATTTTCCAGACTGTGATTATGCCCTTGTAACAAAAGACTCTCAGAAAAAACAGCCCCTTCATGGTTTCATGGACTCATTGATAGAAGAGAGATCCTGTTCACGCACCTTCCCTTCTCATGCCTAAGTGAGAACTTTGCAAAAGAACTTGGCAAAGACACAGAGAGCTGGATTCATTAGCAGATCCTGGAAACCATACCAAGCAACTTGATGAGAGAGGGCAGCTGTTAAACTTCGGCGGTGAAGTGGCAATCTATGACCAGCAAGAGCTTGTGGCTTTCCAGCAGCGTAAGTAAAACTGACCTTTGCTATGGCAAAGATGAGGCGCAAAGGAAGGTCAACTTGCTCATGCCACAGGAAAGGTGGCTGGAAGGGGCAAAGCTTTGGGACAAGCGTCCTCCTTGCATATCTTGGTTTTCTGCCAAAAGACCTCATAAAAAGCTACTCAGAAACACCAACTGATTGCAATCTGCTCTTCAGCTGTCACTCAAGTGTACATGTGCTGAAGGTCACTCATCAGGCAATGGGCAGCAAATGTGCTGCTTTGGGAGCTGAAAGTTTGCATGTGTTCAGAAGGCTGGAAGAGCATTTTACCCACAGCCCATTCAACTGCTGCTGCCTGGCACAACGACATCCACTGGATGAAACTGAGGCACTGTAAGCAGAACAACCTTTTACACAGGCAAGCAAAACATGAGAGACCCAGTCACTGTAAGATCTTTCTTCCCCTCATACCAGTATCTCAGTGAAATCTGTTTATTTTAGGACTCCTGTATCATAGCAGATCCCAGAGCTGCATTTTCTCTTGGAAAGAGCCAAGGTTTTATTTAAAAATATTAACTTTTCATGACATTTAGTCTCGATTTCTGTACAAGCTTTTGAACTCTGTCCTTCTGGTGCAGATGAAGGACCAGCTTCTCCCTCAGTGTAATTCTGCCTAAGACCATGCAGTTACACTGGGAGTCAATTTTGTCCATACGGCTTGTGATTCTGAGGCACAGGCTTATTGACAAGCACTTGCTGAAGATATTTGCATTCAGCAGGCTCATAAGCCACTGAACATCTGTTCTGTTGTTAGCAGCCTCCTCAGCATTTGCCCTGTAGGCAATAATCTACAGGACAAGTTTCCCAGCACCTACACTACTGTAGGATAATTCTTTAACTAAATGGAAAGCAAAGCCCAAGGCCCTGGGAATTCGCTTTTGTACAATAATCTTTTGTGTGCATACAGTGGAAACCAGAGGATTATGGAGTAAAATCACGAGAATTCAGGTCAAGTGAGATTCAGGCGGGGAGGGAAAAGATGACAGAAGCACCAGTGGGAAGGTAGTGATCCCAGGGGAAGTAACGTGACGCTTGCAGATAAGCCTGTTCTGCTGTCATGGTTTAGTTTTACACATCAGTATTAAAATTTCTGAGCATTGCTGAACATCAACTCTCCCTTTACTGCATGAGGTTCTTTTGCATTGGATTTTTTTTCTCCTCTAGCAGCTGCATTATATTGGAGTATCCCTGTGTCTCAGTTATTTTTGTGTGCCATGTCTCCATTTTCTAGCTCATTATGATTTTTTTGCAATCTGAGAGTTGGTGTGTTTAAATCTCCTCCCTCCATTCAGCTCCTTGTTATTTTTCTCATTCATGCACACTTAGCCTGGATCAAGGATTTCAAAGATCCTCTAGATATACAAAGCGATTCATTTATCTCCCCTGGACATTTGCTTAATGGAAGGAAGGAAGGAAGGAAGGAAATGTCATTAAAGAAAAGCACTATGAAAAATGTGATGCTGTTTTTTCTCTTTCTGGCAAGGGATTGATCTGGATATCCAGACCAACACCCAGAAACTGTATTCAAATGCCTGCCTGCTCTTCCTACAATGTAGAAAGACTCAGCTGAATCCAATCAGCTATTTAACGTGAACTTGGCTGATGTAGGCTGCTAGGCTCACTGGAGGATGTGGTGCTGGATGATGACTGCTGAGGAAATAGTGGAATAGAAGGTGTTAAATTAGACATGGGTGTAAGCAAAGCAGAAAACAACATCAAGGAAAATTCACAAGTCTTCCACAAAACTAAGCAGCTGTACTGCTTATCTGAATGTGAGGATTTTCCTTATCATTTTAAGATGGGCAATATGTGTGGCAAAAAACCTGTGGCAAAAAAGCCTGCCTCAATGACTGTGTATGAGACTTGGAACAAAATGTCCTCTCTGCTGCCTTTGTGAAACCTAGCACGCTAAGCAAGACAGGACAAAGCCACTGCACAAAGCAGCTCTATTTTCTGCTTTGCAGTGGCGGTGGGAACAAGAGTAAGAGTGTGTAGGTATTTAGACCATGATAGTGCTGCGGGATGGGAAATGCAGGGGTTTTTTCTTTTTGTTTTGTTGGTTTGTTTGTTTGCTGTGGGTTTGGGTTGATTGGGGCTTTTTTTGGTTGGTTGGCTGGGTTTTGTCACAGCATTTTACCACTTCCAGGAAAAGAGTATATGAATCTGCCTGGATAAGAACTCTTCATTTTATGAGTCACATGTGATTTTAATTATGAATTTGTCTTACTTGGTGTACCATACATTTACTCACTGTCACATTATTTGCATATGTGTTATGTCCTAAGTTAGCCCCACACACAGGCTTTGTCACTTAAGAAGAGATAAACACTTTGCTTCCCAGTCATGCTCTGCAAGAGAATATAAACTTAAAGCCTATCACAGGCAAAACCAGAAAATATCTTGTTAGTGCTTGTTTTGGTTGAAAGAATGATCAACTTGTAGTCTAATAAGTAATGTATATTATTGTCCTAAGGAATGACACAATCTTGACTGTTGCAAAGTCATAGATGTGTGAGAAAAGACCAGAACAAAGTCTGTTCAAGGAATCATAATTCAGTCTTCCTCAGTGTGTGTTGCAAAAGCCCTGAACTGTGTGCCTACATCCTGGTTTTCCTAGTACCTTTGAGATATTCTGTGTTATTCTTTTCCTTTGTGTCCCATTTTTAGTTGGTTAGTTCATATGTTCCAGATGAACACAGACTGCATGGTGGGCCAGGGAGGGGGGCAGGAGGGATAATACTTTTCATGGGGAGTAACCTACAGTTTGGACATCGTATTTTAAAAGTGCAGTATGGAGTACAGATGTTATGGGATGTATTAGCTTGGTCTGCAGGGAACTACATCCTGTATTGGATGAAATGGTTTGACCTCTCCTATTGAAATGCTAATGTTTGTCCATTTCCTCCAGCAAAGCGAGTCTCATTATTTCTCATTGTAGCCTACATTTACCCTTTCTCCAGTCTATACTACCCTGACCTCAGAGTTTCTGCTTTTCAAATATGCACTTAAAATTTGTCTGCTATGTGATCATTTTATGAGGTGATATCATGAAGTATAAGTATGTGTTCCAGCTGTGTTAGTGACCTTGCCTATAAACCAAGGAGGCTGGCTAAGCACACTCTTGCCCTCCCACTTAATGCGACTCAAGACAAGAAGATGCAGTGATCCAGGGCGCAAAACTGAAAGAAACTGAAAAATCCAGATTAGACCCTGGGGAAAAAAAAAAACAAACCCAACAAAAAACCAACAGAAAACCTCTAAGTGAAACTGACTTTTTATCTCCTTGTGTCTTCATGTTGACACTGCATTAGGAAGGCTGACATCAGATATCCCTAGAGTCCCAAATCCAATTTTGAATCAAATGTAAAAGACCAGCTTGTAAAGGCCAAGAATGAATTGGTTCTGCCAGAAGAAAAATTAGCACAGAAACAAGCTTATTTTCAGAGAATCTACTGAAATAACTACCTGATGCCTTAATAAGGATTGTCCTTGTCTGATTTTTCTTTTTTTTTCCAACTCACTGAAAGTTCAGGTTTTTAAATGACCAATCTGTGTAAGGAACACATCCATCTCCAGATTTGTTGCATGCAGTAATCTGTAGTCAAGGTTACTTTTGTTAGCACTGAGATGGGCTGCCCTTTTTATCTTCTGGGCCTGTTTTAACACTAATCCCCAAACAAATACTTACAAAAGCTAAACAGATATGTGTCTGTCCTACTTGCTTCAATTTACATGTGTGAGAAGCTGCAGAGATTTTGTGCCTCTTAGCTGTCATGCTATTTCTTAGTGCCAAGTTCTCATATTGCTGCACTTCTAGGCCATTTGCTTTTACAGAAGATTTAGGTCAGTGGTTTTTCAACCTTTTTTGATTTGTGGACCCCTAAAAATTTTTCCAGCAGTAGTGCAGGCTCCTTTAGGAATTTCACGTATGTCAATTGCTGTCTGGCACATATGAATTTGCTTTTTTCTCAATCACTTTTTGCAGACTCTTTAGAAGTTTTCCATGGGCTTGCTAGGCTCTGCAGACCATAAACTGGAAACCAGCGATTTAAGTGAGCTCTTGAATCATTATTCCTCCATGTATACGTTGCTGTAAAAGATGAGAATGACATAAAGTGAGTAACATCAAGGACAATGTTTTTGGGTACTATGACTTTCAGTACTTTACAGTCTGTCAAATCTGAGTGCAGGGTGTTTAAGCAACTAAGATTCACGTATGAAAAAATACATAGTGATGGTGTACCAACACCCACATTGTCCTGCTGTCTTAGTGGCTTTGAATACTGAGCTGTGGGTGTTCCAACACCCCCATAAATCATAACCAGTTGCCTCCAGAGCTTTAGCTATCAAATGATACATGCTTTTTGGCTTCTCTCAGCCTAGCCCAAATAAGGGTCTACAGTATGATTTCTTTGGATTGAGAGCAGGTTTAGGAGGAACTGTGGTATAAAGTCCAAGCACAAATCACCTTTCTCCTGGCACTGTTTTATGTACCACACCATGAGAACTAGTGCTCCTTTAGAACCCACCAAATCCTCTCTCCTAACTGACAGACTTCTATTAGTAAGCGACACCATCCTTACCATAGTAGGCTGAGCTTGCTAGCCTTTCTAGCCCCACTATTTATACAGCAGCAGAGTACTGTATCTTCCCCCACTCATCACTTTGCTATTGGTGAACTGGAGGAGAACAACATCCAACAGCTGAGAACTGAGGAAAGATTGCTGTTAATTATTTACACTGCTTTAGTAGCTGTATGCCCCAAGTATTGACCATGTCTCTGCTAAATGACATTCAGCGCACGTGAAACAAGAGGGTCTATATGCCAAAGATCACCCAAGTCAAGCAGGCAACAGGAGATAACAAGTGGGTAACAGAGATAGGTGAACGGAACAGTACATAAGATAAAGTTAGTGTATTAGCCTATGATCCTGGCATGCCATCTAGTCAGTTGGTGATAGGTGCTATTGTAGGTATCAGCAGAAAAAAGCTTTGAAGGATAATGATTTCTGTAGCTGTTACAGAACATTTCTATACTGGAGGAATGACAGTTTTTGGGGAAAAAAGCTTACAGTAGTTGTGGTAAAATGTAACAAAGAGCTGATAAAGACTACCAATGTGGCTGATTGGAGGTAAGCTCTGACTCCTAAAAATGAATTTAAGATGATAGGCTGAATGCACATAGATCAAAATAGGCCTTGGAAATGAATCAGATAGCTTTTTCCTTACTGCAATAGAGAACAGTGAGTTAAAGCAGGGATGTAAATATAAAGTGATCTGGTCAAAGCAGGGCACCAGCTAGGAAAAAGAATGGGGCAAGACATCAAAGAACAGAAACAGAGAAGAGAATAATGCAGCAGCGGCAATGCAAAGTGAAGAGAGCTTAGTTAAGAGCTCCAGCATGGATGGCAAGAAATATTATGTATCTTTTTTTGTTACACAGAAAGAAACTATAACTGTGTACGGTTTTTTACCAGGAATGCCCGGAACAAGGTCTCAGTTGAAGATGACATCCGACTTGCGTTTCTTCTTCTTCAGTTGGCATCTGTTTTAAACCTACTATTTTCTAGACTGAGACTGATCTCAAGGTCACTGTTTCGATTCTACTCTTATCCCTCCCGCCAAGAGGTTTATAGAGCTTGGTGTTCTTTATAATGAAAGTATAGTGCCCATCAGCCAATACTTCCAGCTTTTCAATTTTCTTTTTGGCCTCCTAAGGCTTTAATATGAAACCTTACATCTCACTGTCCATCAGAGCTACTGCTCCTCAATTATTGCTGATTTCCTCTTAATATCCACAGCAGGGATTTTTAATAAATCAAATCAAAAAATAAAAAATGCTGTCCCATACCCCAGGGTTGATGGATCTGAATCCCTGCCAATGATAAGATAGACAAGATGTTACGGGACCTTTTGTTTTTGTACAGAATGTAAAAGACAGATTCTTTCCTTTCTCAGGAGGCAATAACTAAACCAGGTCAGTGAGCAAGCCTGCATCTCCAAAGTTAATGCAAAATAAAAATAACAATGTGTCTCTAGACTATGGCATTGAGAGAAAACAAGAACAAGATAAGATATTCCATTAATCCCAGTGTCTAGCCAGTAGATGATGCAATTTAGGGCATGCTATCATTTACGAAAACAATGACTAGGCTTCTAGGTATGTACTGCAGGTGATATCAAATTCTTATCTACTTGTCTCTGGCTCAGTACCTATACCAGTCAATTTAAAGGTCATTACACTGTACAATATGTAAAATAAAAATAAATCTCATTAAACATCTTGACTGTATGTTGCTCAGCCTGCTGCTCTATCAGGCTGTGATTTAAAGACCTACGTACCTCAACAGCTTGGGAGGAGGAACTGTGCTCAGCCTGTCATTCCTATTTCCTTCAGTTTCCTTTTCTGCCTCTACATTCCCTTTCTCCATATATATTGTGAAAAGGGGATTTGTCTCCCTTGTACCAGGGACAGTACTTCCTGGGGTTGTACAGCAGTCATACAATGCATTACAAGGATGTTCACCTGAGAGGGGATCTGCAAGGCAGAGTACCTGGATGGGTGAGCTGCTTATCCCATACTCCACCGGAGTGTGCTCTCCTTCCTCCAGAAGAGATGATGACTTTCAGAACTGGCTTTCCAGAAAGAAGACTAGGAAAGCCTTCCCTCTGCAGCCATTGCACAGCTCCCTACATAGTCACAGAAATCACTTCCAGCATTCAAGGGTTTGGTGCATGAATTCATTGTGCTTCCACTGCAATGCAAAGTTTTGCCTGGTCTAGACAAGTGATCATATTTTCAGCTGATGCAAAGTTGCTTCTCAGTGAGTGCAGTGGTACTGCACTGGTATGTGCAGCTGAGAATTTAATGAGGTGATTTTTTGGGATAATGAGCACCTCTTCTGCATCTCAGTACAATGTTAACTGACAGCCCCAGATGTGAGATCACCTTAATAATGGATTAATACAATATTCAAGGGGTTTTTTTTTCCATTCTGAAGATGTCCATACTTATATGACGCTTCGGATTATGTTGGTTTTCACTGCTAGCATTGGCTTTTGATGCTAATCTCAAAGTAAGAAAAGTAAACTTACATTTTCAATTGAGAGGACCACGTAGGTATATATTAGGGATTTTTGGTTTTTACCATTGGAGCATTATAGAAGTTTTCTACTTAAATAATTATCCAGCAGAGATTTCACTGTCAAGTAGAAGATAACCAGGCACTCTTTCAGTAATATTTCTAATGTGATAGGTGAAGGATCCAGAATAGCTGGACTGTGTGATTATTTTAACTGCTGTGTTGATAAATGAAAAATGTGAGCAGTGAAATGTGGAAAAGGTATGTATTTTATTATATTACTTCTCAACGATTTTCTGTTGCTCCTTTGTCTGGAAACAGTGATTAGATTGATTTTTCTCATGTAGCAAATAGACCTCCCTAACAGTAAAGTGGTCACTTGTTCAAAGCAAGGCGTCTGTTTTAAGTGACAGCTCCCTATTTTCTGAGCCAGTGAAACTTCTCCTCTGCTATAATGACATTTACAGACATCCTACACGGGGCTGACATTCCCTGCAGACCTGTAGAAAACCCGATGACACTCCTGACCATTTTTCCTTCAGCTTTTACACATCAATTTAGTTGTGTGCTGGTTTCTGCCCTTATTCATAAGCCAGTTGAAGCTACATAGAGCTGTCACTGCACTTCTAACTTCTTCCCTCCCCAAGGTCTCTTTCTTTTAAAGGCTGAGAAGAATGTATGTCTCCACTCAGCCACTCTTAAAACTCTCTTCTGAGAGATGTGTCGTAGCTGAACTTAGCAGAGAATGTATATGACATTAATTGTAGGACCAGTCAGTACTGTTCCTGGCTGCAAGAGAGACACTCACAGAAGAAGAGCTGAGAAATTTCACTCTAAACACTGGTGCCTTTGGCTCAGGCTGGAGGGGTGCATCACTCAAGGTGCAGTGAAATGTACAGTTATGTCCTTGGTGTGGATAATTTATACATTTTTAGTTTCTAGTGGTGTTAACTTGGCACCCCCTGGAGGAAACACGTTTGAAAACACTTGCAGGAAGGAAATACTTTACAAAACCCCTTTGATAAAACTGATTCTTTAACTAGACTATAAATTTTCCCAGTTATCTATGGAGAAGGGAGTCTGCAGAAATATTAATGTAATTTTTGTGTAGGCAGTTTTTCATCCTGAGATAATACATGCAATTTTTTTCTTCCTCAGACTAAACACGTCAATCTAAGACTGTGACTGAAGAAGTGCTGGAGAATTTCTTGAACATCATGAATCAAATGATCAAAAAGAAAACTTGTAATGTCACCTATAAATGACAAGAAGAACCATTAAAGGAATCTGAACCTGGTCCAAGCCATGTAAGTATACATCCTCACTCTCATGGCTAAGGTGGGCTCATGGCAGGTAAAATGTGGGAAGACCTTACTGTAGGGCTGTGCCTAGATGTACAAACCAAACCAATGTCTTAGAAAACCTAAGGCTATTAGAAATACTTCAATTTTGCTAATTAAGTGGAATTGCTTTCTTTGTTAGGCAGAAATGGCCATCTGCTGGGATAGCTACAGAGTTTGATACTCAGAAACTAAAATATGCCAAAGGCAAAAATTTAAACTGCTTTGCCCATCCACGCTGCAAGAAAAGGACGTAAATGCCAAAATGTGTATTTCAGACAGCTTTAAAATTCTACTTGAATGTAAAAAAATAATTCAATGTTAGTGATTTCCAAAAAGAAATGTCAACAAGCTGTTTTAATTACTTTCATTTGATAGCTTTCTTTAGGAAATACCTGGCTGCATTTACCATGTGGTTTCAAAGAGAACTGGGCATGTTGTCTACCAGTGCTGCATCCAGAGAAGCTAACCTGTGAACTGCCAGTAATAATTGCATTATCTGTGATCCGTGTTTGTCAGCTGGGCACAGAGCAATCTCTGCTTTAGTGCTTCTGGCCCAGCCACAAAGCTCAATCACGGTCCTTGCTGAAAGGAACTTTTTCATGAGAACTGCTTTGTTTCATTAGCTCCAGCATGCATGTTTTTTGTGCGTTGGTTTTGTTTGCTCTCCTAGAAGGTCCTCTGAATTTCCCAGGAGTCCTTCCTTTTGACCTAAACTCATTGCTGCGTAACCTTGTAACTCATGGGTAATTCAAAGGCTTTGCAATGGACTAATACAGAGAGAGAGCTGCACTGCAGGAACTGCCATGCTAGTTTCCTCTAGATCAAAAGTTTCTCAAACACTAGCAGTGGTCAGGAATGGATGTCTAGATAAACAGGCTAAGAAAAAGGACATAAACAATTCTTTTCCTGTTCCCTTCTCATACGATGTCTCTAGCTGTCTTCTTTTCTCTAGGAGATAATAAGGAAGAGATCAGGGGCTGGCTGCTTGGCTCAAAAAACCCTTCATGTTAACAGTGCATTTTCACAGCATGGCAGGAATACAGATTATCTGCAGGACTGGGCTAGCAGTCATTTGGAAATGCCTGACTAAAAGGCTGTCCTTTATATGTTTTTTACACTACAAAGCCGTTTTTCCTTACCCACAGACAAACAGCCAGGAGTAGAAAACCACAACTGAAGATGGTTGTATGATAACATTACTCTTTCTGGCTTAGGATGATGTTTACATAGTGTATTTTCCATGCAGAACACATAATTATTAGTTTGATCATGAAACATGTTTTCCATGTTGTGTTTGCCAGATCTGATGCTAAGAATTTAATATTGCTTTCAGCAGAGGTGAAAAAAATTGCAGAGAAAATTAAGCAGCATCAGTCTTTCTGAATGTTATCTATCACAGGTCTCTATCACAGGGTGATAGAGAGCTCCAGACATGAATGCAACACAAATACAATTAAAACTTTGCAGTAGAATTTGAGTAGCTGCCTTTAGGTCCTTTTCAACTGGACTGATTTCTGTGTTGCTCTTTATCAGGAACTCCTGAATTTGCTTTGCTAGAACCAGTGTCAGAAGTGGCAGTTTCTGGCTTGTATCCATCTATGCATCATGGAGTATTTTGAAACTGCTGGTACATGCAGTAGTTGGTAGGAAAAATAAATACATAAATAATATTTGTAGATTTTTTTTTCACCCTTAATCTAATATATCTATATCTACACAACTGAGAGCTTGAAAAACTAATTCCATCTAGAATGACCTGGATTCTAGAGAGAAAGGCAAGGGGGAGGTATATTGCTAAAGAAACATTAACTGATGGAACAGATGGGAAAGATGGCCTCTAGAAAAAGATCCTGTCTATTCTGCCCAGCTCAGGAGGATGACAAATACAAAATGGGCCTGTTGAGGGATGGCTTATTTAGAATGTCACATAAAACTGCCCTGAGCTGGGAAGGAAGTGCCATCAGTGTACATTGAAAGCAGTTACAGTAGTCTGCTGTTCAACTGCACATAGCAGCAGATCAGTACATCTCTAATTATTATTTGTCTGTCTGGCTAAGCAGTGCAGCATTTAAAACCTAATTTGTTGTATAATTTAATTTTAATTGAGTCTCCTATCCACACAGGACTCGTTAAGCTAGCTGTATGTTTCACTTGCTGTCTTTTTACATGGATACTATGGGAGAGCTGCAAGAGCTGAACCAATTGTTTGCTTGCACTGCGCTATCACCAAGGTGCAGTAATTCCTTGGTGTGATTGCAGAGGGATCTCTTGGCAGGAATATTGGAAAATACTTTTTCTCAGTGCCACAATATAACAAAGCAACTTCCTCCCTCAGCTAATGCTATGGTTTACACAAAAGATTTGGTTGTTAGGCTTTAAGTTGCCTCCCCATGTGCTCCTATTTTCCTCTGCCACTCAGAGATAACAATTACAAGTCACTGTGAGCAGTAATAAAAATGAAGTACCATGACAATGCTTTTGAGTGATTGTAACTTCCACTGATGTGCCTCTCTTCAAATGTGTTAAAGACACTAGTCCTCAGTGAGGACAAAGTTGAAAGAAAGCAGGGTATTTTACTGACAAATCCTTTTGGAGGAATGCAGACAGGCCTCAACCAAATTTTTTTAGTGGCATTATTACTCGGGGAGGAGTTATAGACTAAGGTTAATAATGAAAAACCCTCAAGTGCGTGCATCAATTTTGACTTGCGTGTGTGCCTACATTTTCTCCTGAACCAGGGCACATGCGATTGAGAACTGTGAAGCAATACGGTGCATTAGGTATCAGTTTAAACTGCCAATTCACTTTCATATTTGATCAATTTTGCTTATATCAGGCATCCCATGCAGCCCTCTTGCACAAGCTGGTATTGCTGTTAGGTTTATCTGGCCAAGGGGACCTACAGGGCATCCAGGAAAGGTTAAGAGAAAAGCTAATTCTGAGAGCTCAAGGCTGTGAACCAAGTAGGAGTATCAAAGCAAAGAATTGCACATGGGTTTTGTTTTCAGTGTTCTGTTTCTGCTTTCATTCCTTCTGATTGTTGTGGATTCCTTCAAGGGTCAGATCAAGGGAAGAAAGTCTGACACATAATAAGTCTTTCAGCAGATCATGAGGAAGAGGCTTGAATTATTTGGACAGGTCTGGCAGAAGAAAGGCAGCTGTGGCTGGAAACCACCCGGGTCCAGCCGCATGGCCAGGCGTGAGGCAGCTGCCAGAGGTAACCCATCTGTGGGCTGGTGGGTGAAGGCAGTGCAGAGACTGTGATGGGGAGAGATGGTGCCACCCCATGGGACTTCAGGACCTAAGGTGAGAGCGGGATGTGAGTGATGGGGTGATTTGTTTTGCATCATTTTAGCTCTCTGAGGTGGCTCCTAGTCGGATGGAGAAGGTGGGAAGACAAAGCAGGGACCTGAGGAAACAAGGATGAGCATGATGAGCACTTTGGCTAGTTAGAGCGGTGGGGCCGGGAGCATGGGCCCTGTGGGCCCTGCTGGTGCAGGGCCACAGGAAGCGTGGCTGCAATTGGGGAATCAATGAGATCTTCCACTTTATGTTTTGTTTGTATGGTTTTGTTGCTGGTTTGGGGTTGGGTGGTTTTAGGGGGAGGTATTTTGGTGGTGGTTGTTTTTTGGCTAGATTCCGTCTACTGCAGAAGAGGAAATGAGGTGGTTGTTGTGGCAACAAAGAGCAAAGGGACAATTTTAAGGTGCAGGAAGCTCCACTACTTGCTTTTGCCCGTGTTAGCATCAGGTTTTGGGTTCTAATACCCTCCTGACTGAAACTGGGGCTGCCCCTCCATACGCGAACTGCCACTGACAGACACCTATCCTGCCTCAGCGTGAACTTTCTTTCTAGAGCATGCCCCTGAAACAGCAGGTATGTTTGTTTAGCCGCTGCCAGCAAACTTATAACCCTTCAACATCGTAGTGTTAAACTACAATTATTTTTCCCTGTATGTGACCAATTAAACGACCCCAGCTGGCTGCCCATCTCTGAGGCACTCTATTTGCCCGCAACAAAGATGGCGCCGAGCACCTTGTCGCGCTGCGAGCCAGCCCCCACTCAAGATGCCCGCCGAGGCGTCTCCGGCGCCCAAGCCCGGCTATAGCCCTCCTTGTCCCTATGCAGGGTGGCACGCCGCGGCCTCTCCGGAAATCGCGGCGCTCTAGCTCGCGGGTCTCGGTGGTGTCCGCCGGAAGGTCCGCCCCTGCCCGCGGTGCGTTCCGTGCGGCCGCTGCGCGCCGCCTCCAATGGCAGGCCTGGCCCTGCCCATCCCGGATCAGCTGATGGTGGCAATGTCTGTTGACAGGAGCCGCCTTGGCCGCGGGACTGGGTGTAAGGGCTGGCGCCGAGGGGAGGGGGCGCCGGGCCCGAGGGGCGGGCGGAGGCGGCAGGGGGGGCGGTGGGTGTGGGGGGGGGGCGGGG
>JANEXQ010007477.1:0-13568 GCA_026283885.1 Poicephalus gulielmi
CCCATCCCATCCCACCCCATCCCATCCCATCCCCTCCTCTGCCTTATAAATCCCTGGCCTTTCTTCATTACCCAGAGAACAAATTTCACATCCAATTTCAGTTTAGTGATCTGCATTTTGACAATTGGAGATGTGTTTTTTTTCTGTTTTCTGTGGTTTGCTTTGTGCCACTAATAATAGAGTCACCAATGTCAGAAGCCTTTTCTTTGCCTGAACAAACACATCAGCTGAGTGCTATCCCTGCTTGAATAGAAGAATCTCAAACAGGCATGCACTTTGGGATTGAGCACAGCCACTGCTAACAGCAGCACAGGGATGATCACCTGGATGTACATCATCAAGGCACAGAAAGGAATGGGGCTACTACTTCAGGAGCCAAGATTTCAAACACAGCAGTGACGCTAGCTGTCAGCACAGCAAACAGTGAGGAACTGAATAAACAGCGAAGCCTCTGGACTCTGTCACGTGCTCCTAGGGACTAAATCAAAGTGTGATACAGGGGTGAAACCAGCCTGGGTGAATCTGTCAGATGCAGGGCTAAATCACTCAACTGCTGGCAGCCAAAGGTGGAGTGGGAGTGATACACCACTGGTTCAAAAGCTTGCCTTAGCTTGCAGGGAATGACAGCCAAAAGCTTTCCTTAAGTGTGTCAGAGGCATTTGGTGCCAGACAAAGGGCTACAAGAGACATTCTCAGTAGCAGAATGGTGGCTGAACTTCACGGTATGTCCTGGGCGCTACTTTCCTCAGCATCCAGGCAGTGTAACAAGGGGAAAAAAGGAGTACCAGAACCACACTGGGCACAGAGAGGCAGCTTGGAGTGCGCACCATCTGACTGGGCAGAAGACTGCCTTTTGGTCCTGGCACAGGGCTGCACCACACACTGCAACGTGGTTTGTGTAGCTAACTCCATATGCCCACTTACTGGGTTCTCCCACTGACTAATGGGACCTCTTTGCTTCATAAACCACAGCTTTCTTGCAAGGAAAGCATTGCTGAGCCACAGAGAAAGACGCCTAGAATCCAAGTGATATTCGCCAAGCACAGCAAGATGGCTGAGAGCAAAGCTGAGAACAAAGAGCAGCTCTCTTCTGTACCTTCACTACAAAATTGTTCTTTTTCTTCCAGCACATGTAAAATGTGTTGCACGTGTACTGCTGGGTGGGAGGAGTGGTCTTCTTAGTGAAACAGAAAACGCTCAGCCATCCTGAAAGGATGCATTTGACCAATCCTCCCTAAAAAGGACACCTGGTAGCTTCATTCTGAAGAATTCCTCCAGCCCAGGACCTCTTCACCCAAAATCCATTCACACTGAGTAAACAGTACGCTGTCTGTCTCTGTTCCAAATAGTTCCTGCAGCTATTTTGTCAGCCTTTTGTTGGTCACTTGTGGCTGGTCTTAGGTGATCTGAGATTTCAGCGTGACGCTGCCTCCTGTTTGTAGTCTGAGCTGAATATGGACAGATTTTTGCCATGCTTTTGGCTGAGGAAACCACAAGAAAGAGACCAGTGAATTGTTTTGACAGAATCCCACATAGCTGGGATATAAAAAAGAACTGAAGCTGCTGTTCAGGCCTTGGGCAGGGAAAGGCCGGATAAACTTCATTTACTTGTATAACTCTTCTGTCGGGACTTGACTGGCAACAAGGGCTGAGTTCAAATCATGCAGGTCACTTCTAAACCCAGATGCCCATCCAGAAGCTTGGGAAAATTAAAACTAAACTTTCTGGTGCTCAGCAATCTAATTTTCTTCATTTGCAAACATGACTCAGTTGACTTAATAAACAGTGTTTTATTTACGGAAGGAAAACAAAGGTAGATAAACAGCATAGCAGACAATATTTAACTCCTAGTGCATTCCTATTTGACAGTCATCTTTTTGGGGGGGAAGTTGATTAGCTCAGCTTTCAGTTGCTTTCCTACCTCCTGTAACATCCCACTTCCAGCTTGGGTTGGTCAAATCTTGTTGATCAGCATGGTCTGATTCAAGTTGTGGGCCTCCTTTCCATTCTCTCTCGCCAGTCCTCTTTCTCCAAGCTAGTGCTGGAGTCAATTTCTGGTTTTTGAGCTCTTCAGCAAGACTGCATGAACCACCTCAGATTACCCTTGTCCTTGTGCATTCAGGAAACCCTTTACCCCATTCTTGTCTCATACTTTGGAGAATGCTTCTGAATGGGTTCTGCTCTGGTTTACTCTTTAAAGAAAAGTTTCAGTCAAAGCCTTTTTCTTTTGCCTCTCTGCCATTTTGGTTTTGGTTTGTTGTTTTATTTTTTTGAGGCTATAACTTTTGCATTCCAGTTCTGGAAGCTACTGGTGTGGTGAGGGTGACCAACTCACCCCAGGGACACTGAAGAGTAGCTCCTTGGCCCAGATTTCTATCCCGAGTTACAATTACAAACATTCCTCCATTTAATTATGCTCCTCTTTTTACCAGAAATGCCTCCCAAACATAATAAAATAATATGCACAAAGTAAACATGTCTGAGGCCTGCCCATCAGTTCCTTTCATTTATCTCCCCTCTTCTCTACCAGAAGTCAACAGAGTACTCTATTTCTTTTGCATTTCCTTGGGGCGGTGAGGCCACTGCTCTCTCTTTAAAGCTGCTTGTTAAAGCAAGGCTGATAATTGTCAAAAGAGGGGAAAAACCTCCTAACAACACATTTGCAAACAGGACTGAACCACCAAGGGCCACTTTCACTGCTGGGCAGATAGCTCAGGTCAGCAGCATTTCCACATAGAAACCTCAGCACTTCTGGAACCTCCTGAAGAAGAATCTGCCCAGGCCTGCATCTTGTATGACTCTGACCAGTAGTAAGAGCTGCTCTCAGCTACTATGCAGCAGTCTCAACTCACAATGTTTATGGTTCATGCACATCTAACTCCCAGGACAGCAATGAAAATAAATGCATTAATGGTTCGGAGATGCCTAGTTTATTGTATGTTGAAGGCAGGCATACCTAAGTGAAAGAGAGAAGGAATTTCAGTTTGCAGTAGGTATGTAAATCTTTGCCTGATTTTTTTTTTTTTCTACCATAAAAAATGTATTTTCTTGTGAAAGCATGTGAACTTGTGAAAATGCACTTGTCTTACACTTTACTGTAGAGCTTCTTTTTCAAGGTGTGCACCAAGCCAAAGAACACACACATACTTTCATGCACCCACTATTAGTCAGACTATGCCTATGTTTGGAACAGTTTGGTGCTAAAAGTTAAGCATGACAATGAAACACAGCATCCCAGCAGTGCACCTTATGTAGTGACTGGCAGGGTGTTGGCATGCCGCTTTGGAGGATTAGGTCTGTACCGAGGATTCAGACATGGGACATAAGGGTTTCAGTAAGAATCCCCGCAGGGTTTTCTTATTCATTTCTGTAGGCACCCTGCCAGCTCAGCCAGGAACAGTAGTTGATCCTGCCCTTCTTTAGTGCAGTGTTTAACAGAAACAACATTGATGGCTACCTCTAGGCATACTCCTTCAAACTAAATGGCAAAGCAAGGCTCTTGGGAAACGGTAACAAGATCTCAGTGCTTGTTTTACATAGGTTCCGCTGAGTATTACAGGCTAATCTCATGGGTCTTTCTATTGCACTAAAAAAACACTGCACGTAATTTGGGATATGTGGGTATTACTTCCATTTCCCACTCCAACCTGACAAACCATGTTGTACTGAGATTACAACTTTCTTTCATTACAATGCTATTAATATCTCCATGTGGCCCTACTAAATTCTTCAGGACTTCATAGAATTATCATAGAATCATGACTGGTTTGGGTTTGAAGGGACCTTAAAGATATCTAGTTCCAACCTGCCCGCCATGGGCACAGACACCCTCCTCTATGTCAGGTTGTGCAAAGTCCCACCCAACCTGGCCTTGAACACTGCCAGGGATGGGACATCCACAGCTTCTCTGGGCAACCGGTTCCAGTGTCTCACCACCCTCATAGTACAGAATTTCTTCCTAATATCTAATCTCGGTCTACCTAATCATTTATTTTTGAAGTGAAACTAAACATGTAGATGATACAATATCGATAAAGCAAAGAAACACATCTGAACAATCTGGTTTGTTATCTGGTACTTTCTCATGATCTTTGGATCAGCCTGGCCTCTACTGAAAAAAGCCAAAAATCTCAGGGACAGATCATCATGTGTGACTGGAAACATGCTGTCACAGGGCTCAAGCTGTCTCACAGATCCAGAACAACAAAGTGTTTGGCACTCCAAAAGTCTGGATGTGAAAGAATGGAAGGCAAGAAACGAGTACTGATATCCTGCATATTGTTAAAGGAGTAGGAATTGGCCTGGCTCAGGAGTCAAAGTCTCCCTATCAGCCAGCCGGGGTGCCTGATACATTGCTGAGATTACAGCCATAACACAATACTGCAGACAACCCAGCCTATTAGCTTTCAACCTCATATTACAGTCAACTTTCAACATTTTCCAAGCTTCCAGGTCTCTGATGTGGCAATGGGAAGTTCTTCTGAGCTATTTCCCATCTGGATGTGTTTATGGCTCCTGACAGTTTTGATCAAGACTTCTTGAAATTTATTCCACATTAGCATTTATGGATCTGTCTGGTTGTCTGATCAGTGCATTCGCAGCTAGCCCATCTGTCTGGAAAGGTCAGGATTTCTTCCTGAGCAGGCCAGAAATACAAGGCGCAAGCCTAGAGATACTATACTGTTTGCCTTCCTTCCAGGTTTGCATTCAGTTAATTAGAAAAGCCTCTTACAGGAAAACAGTTGTTTTGTTTGGTTTGGTTTGGTTTGTTGGGTTTTTTTCTCTTCTTAAGAGATCTGCAATTGTCAGAAGCTTTAGAAAAACCTATCTTATCTTAGCTGCACGCTTGAGCCTTTTCTTCCTCGGATTTCAGTGCCCCTTCTCCTTGCAATGCTGTGTTTCAGGCGGCTCCAGGTGATCCTTCCCTCGACTCGTACTGCTAAAGTCCCCCACGCGGTGGCAGAGCGGGCGACACGACTTTTCCCCTGATGAAGAAGGGAGGAGAGGATCAGCGACTGAAACTTGGAAAGAAGTGCCAGATGGATGTATTCCATTCATTTTCACAGAAGATATGTAGCTACATACACCCTTGGCATGGCTTTGAAAATCTCATCCAGCAGCAATGAACACAGTAGGTGAAAATGTCTTGCAGACAAGGTCAATGGCTTTTTAAAATTTCCCTTCTGTGAGAAGGAAAAGCATGTTGTTATCCTTCCTACAGCTACTGCTAATGTATATCCATTCCTCCCAGTCGTGCCTGGTTGCAGCCTTGCTGAGCTGAAGGGCTACACAGGCTCTGCTGTGGGACCCAGTGAACGGCAGAGGCCTTTCACCTTCCTGCCCATGGTCTTCCCCTCCAGCCTGACACCCAGTTACTACTTTGTATAGTGTCCTTTTCAATTTAAACCCAGCAAGCCACCACCATGTGAACCAAGAAACCGTACACTAAGCTCACAGACACCAAATTTTGCAAATGCTCCCTTTATTGATTTAACAGAGTATCAAACAGCTTTCAGATCCCTGGTAAATAGAAGACCGGTGCTGTGGGGGCTCAGCCTTCAGGCACTGTTAGATTTAATGCCTGACAATTACCTATATTGGTTTAATCAGTTTCTTCTTGCTCTGAGCGGCTGTCATGCTGCAGCTTCCCATTGAGGGTGATAACTCCTTGAAAGGGCAGCTGAAGAATGAATCGTAAACCTGGACCCCTGGCACCTTCCAGCCCCGCTGATCACACAGCACTTCCCGCTGGAAGAAGAGAGGAGTGAAACGCTGGAGAGGTTAGCAGCTACCAGGCTTGGGGAAAGCCTCACCCACAGATGCAGGGCTCTGCTAGCACCCAGGGTAGACAACCCCCTAATTTTACAAAGCTTTCTTTCATAGAATCATAGACTGGTTTGGGTTGAAGGGACCTTAAGATCATCCAGTTCCAACCCCTGCCACGGGCAAGGACACCTTCCACTTGACCAGGTTGCTTAAAGCCCCATCCGGCCTGGCCTTGAGCACTGCCAGGGATGGGGCAGCCACAGCTTCTCTGGACAATCTGTGCCAGTGCCTCACCACTCTCATAGTAAAGAATTTTTCTTATTATCTGATCTAAATCTCCCCTCTGTCAGTTTAAAGCCATTCTCCCTTGTCCTATCCCTACATGTCCTCGTAAGAAGTCCCTCTCCGCCCCAGCTGCCCGCCGCACACCGCGGCTTCCCCGGCCGCTCAGTAGCCCTGCGTGCGGGGCCCTCCCGCCGCCAGCAGCACTGCCGTTAGCAGCGGCGGCCCTCTAGCGGCCTGTGCCACGGCTCCGCGGGCACGGCCCCTTCGCCCAGACGGGACCGCGGCCGGGCAGTAGCCTCTGGGGACCGCGAGGGCGGCGGGAAAGCAGCCTCGGCGCCTGCACCGGGGCAGGGCCGGGGCTGGCAGCGCCCGTCGGGCGGGCAGCCCAGACGAGTGCGCAGAGTGACTGGGGTAGGGGAGACCCTCTTGCAGCAAGGGCCCTGCCTACTCCGAAACCCCGGGGTCTCGGCTCAGGCCGGCGCCTTTCGTGCGTCTCTCGGGAGCAGAGGCCTTGATCTGGCAGGGCAGGGCAGGCCGGGCCGGGCTCTGACCACCCCCTTCGGTTGCCAGCACGTCTCAAAGCGAACCGCACAAGCCACTAAGCTGTTCTGGTGGGGATCTAGTTCTGAGCGCCACACCGTCACAAATGCACGTGTATAGCTCAGCGTTAGCACAGTGCTAGCTGTGAGAGGCCTGCTGCTTTCCCAGAAGCTTCCCGACCCCTCCCTGCCCCAAAAGGCAGGCATCGCAGCCTCATGAAGCTCGGAAGGACCCATTACAGTTCTCTGACCTGAACATTTTTAGCACAGGCCATCCTACAGTTTGTGTTTAGCATTTCATTGAGAGGCCAGATGGGTGTGGTAACAGCCTGGATTTTTATGTTCCAGGGCCCATGTTCATGACAGTCACGGCCTCCACCTCTTTCCCCGTTAAGTCCCTTTACTCACCAACAGGGAAAAATAATTCCTTCTTCCATCCACCCCGGCTCAGCCATTCTCCAGGAAGACCTGAGTCAGATGTTTGGTACCTAAACCAAATACCTGAGGAAGGTGGGGAAGAAGGAGACAATTGCTGGAGGGAAATACACAGTTACTAAACCAGCCTAATGTAAACAAGATCTAAAGCAAGAGTTCAAAGTTATTAAAACTAGGGGAAAATGCCAAAGAAGGAAATTCTTCTTTGTTCAGTCACCCAGCTCCAGAGCCAATGAAACCTGCTTCACCATCCCTAAAAGATGATTTATGAGCATGTTTTTAAACTGCAGACAACAATAACAACAACCTTCTCTCTGTGGACCTTTTCATCAATGGAGCTCAAAGGAGGTCAGTGTCACTATCCATTTGCAGATGCGGAAACCTGAGGCACAGGACAGAAGGAATTTTGTTACAGCCATCAGGAAGTGAAGACCCCAAGAACAGATCCTTAGTCAAGTACATTCTGTGCTAAAATACGTCACTCAGCAAACGTAAGTGTAAATTTACAAATGGCACCTGAGACAAGGCACATCTTACTGCAGCAGCAGGGGTTACCTCCTCATCGTGCTCTCCATGGACTCATCTGAAAGAGACGCTTCTGATGTGACCACACAGGGTGGGTACAGACCAGAGGTGGTGGAAGAGCACAGTTGAGCTAGGCAAACGGAGAGATGTTCCAAGGTACAGGAAAGGGGGAAAAGTACAGGCATAACTGCATTTTAATATAGCATCATAACAATTGTCAAGGAGATAAGCAACTTGTGGGAGCCATGTTAGTTTCTAATGGTGGGTTATTACCAGCAGCTGACAGTACTGGATCATAAAGCTCCACAGTGTGTGTGAGTGGTGGTACAAATGAGAAAAGAGACACTTGAAGAACTTACTTGTGAGAGATGCTGAGGAATCCCTGTGAGAAGATGAGATTAATTCTCCTCCTTGCATCATCCATCTCTGTTAGCATCACAGAGGAGAGCTTAGTTCCTAGGGTGGTTTAACTCTAACATATGTTTGTTTTTTCAAGGATAGGAAAAAACACCTTCAGAAGTATGCCCTTTTTTCAGCTATTTACAGCCTCCTGCACTGGAAGGAGAAGTCACTCTTTGGGGACTGTTCTTGCGCCTCTTTAACAGACAGCGAAAAACCTCATTCTCTTTAACAGAACTTGGTTGGGTTTTTTCCTGCTAGAACCTTTTCGTTTTTCCTAGTTGCAAAATCCAGGTGGGAGGGATAACATACAGGGAACATAATTTTGCTTATTTAAAGATTAGAAATAAATTTGACCCCCCCATCTTCCCTCATGTAGTTGTGTTACTGAAACCACCAAGCTTCTTGTGAGAGGCAAATCTCAATATGCCTGTAGATACTATTGCAAACAAGGCACAAAAATACCCTTCACAGAAGTGACTAGAGGGATCTCTCTCTTCATCCACTCTTGTCTCAGAGCACTGTTGCACTGAAAGCCTTGAGAAGTGGCAAAATTCACCATCCCGAAAGAGGGGACTCAGCAATGAGTGGCTTTTTTTTAATTTTTAATAGAAGCACACTGACTGAATGGACACTTGGAAACTTCTTGACCATACCATGTAGTTGTGTATATACTATGGCAAGGTGTGAATGAATGATGAGTCTTAAGACTTCAAAATAAGTAGACATTGGAGAGAGGCCCTTGGGAGAACTAGAAGAAATGCACCCAAAAACTTTGTGTCTTAGGGAGCATTAAGATGCACGTAAGACTTTAGAGACAAGAAAATGCCAAGCTTGGCCACAGGGCACTGAGAAAGGACACAAATATTTGCCAATAGGTGATATGCTTTAAGATTCAGGGAGGTTAGGAATTACACAGGGCATTACAAAGGGATCTTGTTAATCAAGTCAGACTAAAGGGATCACATTTGGAAAGGCAGAACTACAAGACAACATATCTGGCCCTTAAGACTTTAGGTCTGCAAGGTCACCCAAGGAACCCATGGGATCATAGCCACAGTCCTGACAGCACTGAAAGTATCCAAAATGCCTGTGTAGGAAGAGCTTGCTTTTGGCCACACATTCCTGGGGCTGGTTGGGAATATTTCTGATAAGCTGCGGTGCAACATGCTGACTCACCCCAACCATGTTGCTGTTGCTGCTGATCAGCAGCGTTCCCTGCTTCCCACAGAGTGAGAAGCCTGGAAGGCCCAGGATTCCCAGCTAAGCTGGCAGCCTCCAGCCTTTGGCAACCAAGATGATTTTGGCTTCAGCATTTTCAAAGGGATACTACTGAACATTATTTCAGAACCACACGGGCAGATGTTTGCTGCGTGCAGAAGGTTTTGGAAATGAACGTTCTGTTCAAAAATAGAACAGCCATTCTTTTTATCATCCAGCACCAAACTCATAATGCCTATGGGATGGACATGTTGGCATTAGACTGACTGTGATTGTACATCCTTCAAAGTTATGTGTGTCAGACTGACATCACCAGGCTCCAGGTTCTGCAGGAAGCTGGAGAAATGTCAGAGATGTGTGTTAAGAGGAGGGAGCAGAGTAGAAAAAGAAAGGGAGGAGGACAGTTGCTTTCCTTTTCTGCAAAGTTGCTACTGTTTTATGCTGCAGAAGTGAAACAGGAAACATTCCCCATGTAAAATAACCCATATTGCTTTGTTTCAGAGCAACTCTTTATCACAGACATTTAAGAGAGGAAGGGTGAAGTTTGTCACAGGGGCTTCACACAGGGATTTTACTATTTCAGTGAAAATCATCTGATTTTCAGCCAATTTTGAAATGCTTCCATACCTATGATATTCATCCGATGCAAAGACATAGCGCAGTTTGACCGCTGGCCTCCTTTGAAGAAGGCCGTATGAAAAAGTTGAGTGGTTGTTGGTACTAGAGGACATGGGAATACCCAGGCTGAGCTCTGTGGCATGGGGTTCAGTACCCTTTAGGCACTGCCGGGGCTGGCAAACCTGCATCCTTGTACCTGCAGGTACCTCTGCAGAAGGCAACTGGAGCTGCCTTCTGAACTGGGAGGTCTTAAGGGATTCTGGTGTGAGCAAACAAGGGAAATGGGACTGAGCAGCCAGCAGGCATAAACCTGGTGGCAGCAGGAAGCACACTCAGATGTCAAGAGACCTCCCGAGGAACTGTAACTGCCGGCTGCCCTGAATACAGCCTCTCTTCTCTGCTTACAGGATGTGTCAAGAGTAGCAACAGATCATAGTAAGATTGCCGTCTAAGCTTCCCTAGAAAAGCTACAGATGTTCCTGTGTTTAGGGCATTTGAAAGTAAAACAGCCAGAGGCACTTTTTACATGCTACAGGAAACAGTTCTGCATCAGCAGGGAGCAGGTTCTCTCACTTTTGACAGCCTTCCTACCCTTAAAAGCCAGCATTTTAGAAAGCCCACAAATCAGACCTAACTCCCTCCCTGCTCTGAAAGTAGGCTATGTTTTAAATCTGTGTATTAGATTTTCTTTCTAAATTGTTTTATCCTCCTCTCACTAACCCAAACAATTCCCAGACAGTGACTCGTGCTGACTAATCCAGTCTGGGAGACTTCTAGGTGTCCCTGTAACTTAAAACCAGAAAACAAGCTTCCTAATTCAGTAGCTAGACATTCCAAAGAAGACCTGTAGGTTCTGAGCTTTTATTTTCCTTCTCCTCAGGGTTAAACATGCTTTTATCTACCCTATACGTCCCTCCCCCAGCAGGCAAGAGTTGAGCTGTAATTCGGACATTCCTTCCCTGAGATCCTGCCTAGGTTAGAAGTTGTGCTCCACGGGGCATCCCAGTGGCAAAGTTATTGTGAGCCCTTAACAAAGGTAAACAGTGCAAAAAGGAGCTGCCTTCCAGAAGGGGGTGCCTGAAGTAATAGTTGCGACATGTTCCCAAATCATCTTACAGACCTGTAAGAAACCCAGTGTTGTTAAAAGATATGGGGCCACAGAAAAACTGTATTTTTGGCCCATTTACAGTGCTGGACTGAGTCATATTTTAGTCATGTCTGGAAACCACAGTGCCATTACAAGGTCTTCCAGTATCGTAACAGCTGTAGTGGTGATAGGCTTCTAAGCTGTGAATGCTGTGAACAAAGTCTGTCCCAGAGCAGAGTTTATTGTCTGTTTTGTGACCACACATGCTGCACTAGCAACCAGCATTTCCATGCCTGCTGTGAAAAGGGCTATCACTTCTGGGCACAGTATGCTGCACCACTAGTCTGTTGTCTTGTGAGACAAGCCACTGAAAAGAGGAAAAAAGCCATGTACACCAAAGGTAACACACCTATGTTATCTTTCCAGGACATCTTTGCTGAGTTATAGGGTGCCTTGCAGGCTGATAGGATTTACTAAGATGCTTTTGCTCTGGAGCCTGGCTGATGGCTGTTTCCTCATTGCGCAAGTCAAACAAAGCAGTGTGGGAGAACACCCATGACAATGGCCTTTATAATTAAATGTCATTAAAAGCTGTCAGTCAGAGCATGAGGTGCCACAAGAAGTCAACAACCTTTTGCGTTCACCCTTCCTAGCCTCTCCTCTCACAAACAGCAGCCTCCAGCCTTAGTCTTCATCACCTTCTTTGCCCTTTCCTCTTCCTCCCGCTCAAGCAGCCAGAACTGGGGAATTGAGCTGGCCTTTCTCAGCTGCAAAAGAGGCATGGTGGGGCCACCTCAAGTGCCCAGGGATCCCAGACGTCTGCCCTCACTGTGAACTGCTTGCAAGGGAGTTCTCAGCTTCCCATGGCAGGGAGGAAGGCAGAGGGGCAGGAGAGGGCAGCTGCACATGCTTCCTCTCTTCACCCTGTAGGAGTGGGTGCCGCTGGTCTGGAATGGCACAACCACTGTGAAAGCTGGCAGGCGTGGGGCTAGGAAAGGCTTGCCTCAGTCCAGCTGGCCTACACAAATGCCTGAGCTGCTGCTGTCAAGAAAGAGACAGCCTTACTCATGAGGATAGGCAGCCTCAGTGGCAGTGGGATACATGCATCCAGTTAAAATGGCCATGAGAGTGTGATGCCTTACTCTCCTGTACAAAATGAAGAATCTGCTAGTATATCCTCTGCATAGTCTTCAGAATCTAGCAGCAAATATTTCTGTTGGAGATGTCCTTGGGTGTAATATTTTTAGTTTTGTTTTGACTGTCACTATTTGTGGCTTCTTTTCCTGTTGTATGAAAGTAAGAAACTAAGTATGTGCTCTACTTCATCATCCACCTCTAAAGAAGTGCTCTTGGGGTGCTCAGGCAAGGAGAAGAATCAGCAGGATAGACCCTTGCAGAGGTGTAACTGCAATATTGCTGGGATAACCTGGGATTGTGCCAGAGAAGAAACGCTGGGTGGTCATGCTGTGCAGGGTAACCAGTAACCACGTCAGTGTGTGTTGGTATTTCTAATCTCTAAAGAGGTACCTGAAATTCAGTTAGTTAACTGATTTCTCTTAGTGTGTTGGCCCTAATGCTAATTATCATCTGAGAGATGGAGTGCTACCTGACAAGTCTGGAAGAAAAACAACCCATCTTTAAAAATTTGCTTTGTAACTTGTTTTTCACTTCACTAAGAGTATCTTTGCATATATACATTATTGTGTAGAAGGATGGTATTGAGAACTTCAATATAATGCAGTATGATGTGTAGGGCCAATATTAGAAGATTATATATATCTATATATGTATAGATACTTATACATACATACAGATACGTATATATATAGAGGCTTTCAGATTGAACTTTCAATATTGACCCTGGGTGGTTGGTTTTTTTTTTCTCATTTTGAAAGCCTTTTTCTCCTGTATTAATGTTTCATTAACACGACTGTTTCATTATTTATTTAAAGAGAAAAACAACCAATGTATCTCATAAATAATATGACCTCTAACTATCTGTTTTGCTGCTCCTGAAGTAAGGCTCAACTCATCAATATCAAAAAGGATCCAATCCAAGAGCCAGAAGATTAAGGAAGAAAAATAAGAGCTGTATATAACCTTGAAATATTGAAATTTAATCAAGAAGTCAGAGATATAATGCTATTACTAGGATTCTGTGTCTGCAAAGTCTCATTTTGGTCATATTTTGATGGTCCTATTGGATTGCAGACCTTTTGCCAGGGCAGTTCACAGCAGGAAAACACCATTTTGTTAAAAAAAAAAAAAAAAGTAGAAGTATGGAAACGTATTTTTGGTGTGATACATATACCCTTTTTCTGATGGTTACTTTTTCTCTGAAAGAGTCGTTTTCTCCCTGATGAAAGAACATACTAGGCCAAAGTGGATACTTGTCAAACATTTTATTTGTCATTCACACTAATTATGATACTGAATTTACAGAGGAAACTGTGGTACAAAGAAAGAAAGAAAGAAAGAAAGAAAGTCTTCATTAGAACTAACGCAGCAGTCCAGCTGCTCTGTGTGCTAGTTGTAATGAATTCTCCCGTGGCGCTGGACACAGCCATCCCTATGTACAGTAAGAGTCTACTCTGATGTGGTATCTAGAGACTTCCTGTAGTGGGGGAAAAATCTATCCTATTATTTTTTCCCATCTGGTTCCAAAAAACAGCAGCCCTGTCCTGTTCCTCCCT
>JANEXQ010007483.1:22646-34323 GCA_026283885.1 Poicephalus gulielmi
CTCACGAGAGCAGAGCAGAGGGGCAGGATCACCTCCTTCAACCTGCTGGTCATGCTCCTTTTGATGCAGCCCAGGATGCGGCTGGCTTTCTGGGCTGCAAGCACACACTGAAGCCAGCTCATGTTCAGTGAAAAGCAAATCTAGCTTGATTTAACAAGTCAGCTTGCTCTGTTCCTCCAAATAGGACCAAATGTTGTAACTTGTGCAAATCTGTGGGAAGTTTTGCTTGGAATTTTTAATGTAATCTCACCAGGTAAAGAGTAATAGAAGAAAACCCACTGTATTAAAACAAACCATAAAAGGTGATTTCTGAGTTCCCTGCTAATCTACATGGAACAGATCCAATATACGTATCTTACAGGAGCCTGAGGAGGCTGGTTTCCACCTCCCCAGCTACCTTTTTAATATTGTTATTAGAATATCAATTTTTAAAGAGGTAAGTTTTACAAGGCATGTAGTAACAGGACAAGGGGGAATGGTTTTAAACGTAAAAGGCAGTAGATTTAGGTCAGATACTAGGAAAAGACTACTGTGAGGGTGCTGAAGTGCTGGCACAGGGTGCCCAGAGAAGCTGTAGCTGCCCCATCCCTGGCAGTGTTCAAGGCCAGGTTGGACAGGGCTTGAAGCAACCTGCTCTAGTGGAAGGTGTTCTTGCCTATGGCAGGGGGCTGGAACTGGAAGAGCTTAAAGGTCCCTTCCAACCCAAACCACTTTATGATTCTATTATATCATGTATTTCCTAATAAACGATGCATATTTTTCTTTCCTGCTGCTGATTCGGCACTTACATATATGCACTGAGAGCAGAACTGATTCAATATAAAATCATATTTCTTTACCCTGGCCTTTTATCTTTTCTTAAGGATCTTTGAAAGACCAGAGGCAGGAGTGGTAAGTGTCCTGTTCTGTGCAGACATGCCTCATCTGCCTGACCACTCCATCCTACTTCTCTGCTCCATGTCTGTTCAGTGTGGCCCTGAGCTCACGGACTGTCTTGTGTGAAATCTGTAACAAAGATGGTCAGAATTAAAAAAAAATATAGTAACACAATGGACCTCTTCCCTCTTTTCTTCTTTTTTTCAGATAAGATTTGCCTAGGAGCAAACAGGAGTGCTCAGAAACAGAGAGGGGTCATTCCAGTTGCAACAGTTTTTAAACTGAGATAATTAGCAGTTCATGACTCTATTTTGGTTTTGCTCAGAGAAAAAAAATAAAGGGAAAATTAGGAAGGCTTTTTGCTGACCATGCTCAACAGTGAGATGAGAAGTGCAAATCCTGTGCTCTACAGTACAAGAAGGGTGGTGTACTGTGCTGATTGCCCGCTTGTCTGACAGCTGAAATCCACTGTGACTGGCATAAAACCTGTCACTTTTCTACCAGGCATCTTGTCTGACTGAAGCAAGATCTTACCTTTCTTCCACTTCTTAATAACAAACAAATATAATAACAAATCAACCAACCCTGCTTCAACAGCTCTAAATGCCTCCCTACATGAGCCTGCAGAATCATGATGTGGGGTGGTATGGGATGGGGAGGAGAGGCAGAAGTAGTAACATCATTTGTACAGAAGAGATCTAAGTGAAGGGACACAGAGATTGGCAAAGACTGCCAGAGGTAAATCCTCCTAATTGTT
This sequence comes from Poicephalus gulielmi, assembly GCA_026283885.1. NCBI lineage: Eukaryota > Metazoa > Chordata > Aves > Psittaciformes > Psittacidae > Poicephalus > Poicephalus gulielmi. Next base: position 24,280 of record JANEXQ010007483.1, read on the forward strand.
TTTACTCATAGTATTTGGGATGTTTTCTCCCTAGTCTATATGAACCAAAGTACAAGCACTAGGTATACAGCCATACAGTCTGAGCTTGAATAATCTTTTATGTAAAAAAATAAGTTTGCCATCAATTGAATTTGAACAATAAGATAGCATACAAGTTAAAAAAAACCAAACCAAACAAAACAAAACCCCAACCTACACGGGTAAAATCTTGAATGAGAACTTAGCTTTTATCTTCACTTGGATCAATATTTTACACTCATTGTTTTCATTTGGATTTCTGCCATAGGATGTGTTTTATAAACTGAGCCTGAAATGATGCATGCACATAGGCATATTGAAATGTTTATATAAGCAATCACTGAAACATTGTTCTTAATCATCAGACTCTCTTTTATTCCATTATGTTTCTCTGATACTAGAATTCAAACTCTGGACTGCAGTTCTTTTTAAGACTGAAGCTGTAGAACTTGGAAATATTTTTGTACAGTAAGTTCTGTATTGCAACTCTTCTAAATTTCCAGTGTATGATTCATGAAAGGTGAGCTAATAACAGTAGGAAAACAATGTAATGGAAATAGTTGTAGTGGTTTATGCAGGCAGGATTGTAGGTAGGGGGATGTCAACACTTCATTTTTATTTATTTTTTAATTTGACAAAAAATATTAGGCTCTAAATAGCTTTTAATTCCCTTTTTAGACTGCATTAGCTGGGCTTTTAGGATAAAGAGCTGCAATTTTGCATCATTCTTATTGCTGTCTTTTTTTACCTGGAGACTGTGATAAAATGAATTAATCCCTACAGGGTGCTGTCTTTCTTAATATATGACATTTTTAGAAACCACATGCGTTTCTGTATTTGCACTTATGCAGTAGGATAGCTTTAGGAGGTAGGAATCCAAGTTGCTCCAGATTTGGATGTTGTATGGACCACAGCATGATGACTCCAGCTAAAGCTGCTGTGTGTAATTCTAACAAATGTATCAACAAAGTTGTTCTTAAGTCCAGTGAGGCTAGAGTGGGTTTGTCCTATATCTCCAATATGGGGCTGTGTATACTACCCACCATTCAAGTCTTTGCTCTTTAAAATGGCTCCTGTTGGTCAGATGCTGCCAAGAGTTGTTGCACCATGCTACAATCCACATACATTATGGTACAGTATAAGAATGCGTTTATTAGTTTTCATTCATTTTAGATTCTGATCATATAGTCTTACGGTAAAGATATATAACAAAAAGCTAGAGAAATTCACTGAAAGGATACCGTAAAGGAGCAGGTACCACATGAAATTCAGTGCTAGGAGAATAACTATGCAGAGAAGAAACTAGAACTGCATGTTGCTGAAACGTGTTCCAGAATGTCACATGTATGATGAAAAATAAGGAAATGATTCACAGTTACATACATATTATAGTGCTGACATATTATAGAGTCTTATAGTGTCATTGTTATTTTGCAAAGTGTTGTTTGAGGAAGAGCTATGCATTTGCATCAGCAAAAAAATAGAGTGATATCTTTTTGCCAAAACACTGGGACAAATTAAAAAAGACTTACAGAGAGGAAAAATAAAATGAAACATTTCCAATTCTGAGGACTGTTTTATAACTATGTAATGGCAAGTCAGTATCTGGCTGGGAGGCTTTATTCAAGCAAAGTTATAATACGTAATCTTGCTGAATGAGTAAGCTAGATGGTCTTAGCAGAGGTTAGTATCTATGTTCAGCTGTATTTATTAAAGATAAATCACTAATTTTTGCAGAAGTATGGATGCTGGGATAATTTTTGTTTGCCTTCTGCTTTGAGGACTCACAATCTATCTACATAAACTGGCTCCACCTTTTTTTTGTGGTGAAACCTTCTGTTACTTATTAAGATGCTTTGCCAGTGCCTTTGCAGTCTAAATACCATTGTTGTATTTAATCACAGATGTGTCTCTCGCAGTACCTGAGTCATTCTGTTGATGTGTAGTAGAGCAGAGCACTCAGATGCCACATATTAATGCAAAGCATTAGGCTGAAATTACATTTGAAGGCTTCAGTACAATACAACTCTACGGTCTCTTTTTGCCTTAGAGGCAACTGTAGGAAAATGTAGTACATAATAAGAATTTTAACTACAGTTCTACTTTGTATTATCTAATGCCTTGTGGCATGATGCTGAGAAAGACATACCTCTGGGAATCATACACCAGGACTGACTAGTATATCAGATATAGGTGATATGTAAGCTCTTCCAAAATTGAAGCCAATGCTATTCTCATCCTTCATATATTCCCCTTTTTTTTTTCCCTCCAAGATTGTTTTCATTTATTTTTCTTACTATATTCTCTGATGCTTGTTTGTAAACATTGTAAGAAGTATCGTCAGGAAAGTTGCAAATCTAAAGCCCAAATGAATTATTATCAATTATAACTAAAAGAAAATAAAGTATTTCAACTTCTTTTACCCAAACGACACGAGTATTGGCTTCAGTAGGTTTACACATGAATTAAATTTGCCTTGAATCTTCTGAATTAAGCAGCTTTTCAAAGTAGAATAACATTGGCAAAAACATATAATTCTATTATATTTATTATATAGAAGGGAAAACAGGTATTTTTTATATAAAAAACACCAGAAAGACTTTTTTTGTGTGAATTATCTCTGATCTGTATGCCTTCAGAATTGGGCGGTACAAATGGTTGGAGTGTTTCTCTTTTCTTCTCACACTTAAAACTTACAGTGTAATAAATAAGGGTAAAATGAAAGCACTGTTTAAAAAATCTAAAATATTTCAGTGTTTTTGCCACTAACTTTATTGCACTGATAGAAACATGGTGCATTTCTTAACCTGAAAAAGGGAAGACATGCTTATGTGTTTGAAAGTACTTAGCAGTGTAAACACAGCACTGATTTTATTTCACTTAATGCAGCACAACCAGTGTACTGGAAGCAAAGCCAAATGCTGCTTAAAAACAAAGAATGAAACCAAAACAAGCCTCCAAAACGTAACAACAAAACCTCTTAGGAGGAAATATTTTGGGATAGAAGTTTAGGTTTGGATACAAGTGGTGTGGCCATTTTAAACTCACCTTGTAAGTTCAATAAAAAACTTTAATTCTTTTTCTGAGAAAGGTGAAATGTGAGTAATGAAAGTACCAAGTAGTCTTAGTTCTTCCTTTTGAGTTTCACTTCACAGATTCTGTGGTTTCTTTTGAGTTATCACTTGAACCTAAGAAAAGAAAACTTTGTAACAATTCTGCTGGAGTTACAAATTTTAGGGCCTCTGGCACTCATTCCTTTTCCTTAAGGACACCTACATATCTAGCGTAATCTGGCAGCTCCTGATAGCAAAGACATATGTAGAAATCTTTATGCATCAGTACTGCAAGGGAAAAGAACAGATAGATAACAGCAAGAGAGCATGGTGAGAAGTCTTCTAGGGTTTCAAAGATAAGTGAAACATGGATTTTTTTAACACATATATTTTTTCCCCAGTACAAGAAGATTCCATTCGAAAAAGACTTGGAAATCTAGTGTATGTGTGTGTGTTGTTGTTCTGCCCATGCACACACCCACCTCTTTCAAGAAAGATAAAGTGACATCTTCTTCATTGTGTTTTGCAAGAGCACAGTGAGGTGTGTTGCTGAGCAAGGTGCTTATCTCAAATATCTAAGAGCAGATGCTGTTCATAGTCAGTACCTCCATGACAGTGTGCTACCAGTTCATGGGATTGCCAGTTTGAAAATAATATGTATGAAAAGAATAAAATAACAGCACGTTGATATGTGCCATTAAATTTGCACCTGGTATCTCTCAGCTTGCACCCCTTAACCAAGAGGAAGTTTTTAAATGCAAAGTGGAGAGAGGAATAAGAAAGGTGGTGTGGATTGAAAAGGGAAAGAATTCCCTCCCTCTCACACTGAGTTTGTAGGCAACACACACATACACGCAGAGGTATAATGTCCTGTCCCTACCAGAAGTACAGCTCCAATAAGTTACAACCTGAGTTATTCTGATGCTCAATGATATTAACTGCCACTTGGTGGAGTTGGGTTCTGGCTCCAACATTAAGCCTGTTATGGCTGAGGATTATTTTGACTTCTGTCAATGGCTGTGGACAATACTATCTCAGTAAAACAACTGTGAGGAAATCCACAACAGACCCGGCAGAGCTGGCTCCTGAGAAATACAAAATAAAGCTTTGTGTCTTTTTCCTTGCCCTTTTTCTTTTTCATCTGATTTGACTCTGCTCATTTGCCAAAAAGCACATGTTGGATTTCCGTTCATGAATGAATGATGGTCTGTTTGGTTCCTTTGAAAGTGCAGGTCAATTTAGTAAAAATTATTCACAAAGAGCATAAATGTAACTTGCTAGAGTCTTAAATGAGGCCACTCCTGTATAGGCTAAGTTCTCTTTAGATCAAGAAATTTGTGACTAGAAGTTGTGAAGAACAGAAATTAATTTTGGCATTCTGAAGTCCTAATGTGGAGAAGCACTGCTGAAAAGCTGAGTCTGAGTGGGATTAGTTCTTCAGGATGTTTTTGTTGTGTGTAAGAGAGTCAAACAACTAGCTGGACACTTGCAGAGTGACAAATAGCACTCAACAGAAGTGTTTTGATAGGGTTTTGTGTGTATGAGTGGGGTTTTTTAGGGTGATTTCTTTAATTAGTTATTTGACTTGCTTGATAAGAGACAGGAACAGCAGCAGGTTTTTTTCCTCAAAACCACAATGCAGTGGTAACCAGTGTTGTGGTAACCAGATGAATTAATCCCTAGAGTTAATAACTAAGTCAGATGTATGTGAAAAAGAAGTTGTTTAGTATAAAAAGAGTATAAGTGCATACTTAGGATAAAAGAAGAAATAGGTCATCCCGAGGGTTTTGTGGCTAGCTGTTCAGGAGCTTGCCCTGAGGGGTAGTAGTGCTTGACCAGCTACAGGGTTATAGAGACAAAAGTACAGGGCAAGGAGGTGTAGCTATTCTGCCTTTATGTATGTCAAGGGGATAGATGCAGAACCAATATTTTAAACCTTACCTTTGAAGTGTGAAGATGATGGAGATGATTATGAAATAGTAATGGAGGAGTTCAATGAATATCTTATCCCCAAACGAAGCACAATTTATGAGAGCACTTGTCTACTAAAGAAGCTAAAAGCCAAAAGCCTGAGGAACAATGGAAGGCTGATTTGGGAAGACTTATTGCAAATCTGAGAATGATAAATAGGAGCACATCAAGGACAACTGAGTCACTGTTATCTTACATGCAAAAGCTCCTTAACATATAATACAGGTAGCTAATATAGCTAGCTAGTAATAGTTTTCAACTTAAAGGAAAATAAATCATTAAACAGACTTGATAAGAACATAGAAGACAAGGAATTAATAATCACAAATAAACACAGTGTTTTTAAATCCTTGTATTTGACAGAGGAATGCAGCATAATCAACAATAACGGCATCAAGTGTGGTGTGGAAAATGTACATGGGGTGAGCCAAATGCAACATATGCTTTACATATGCATATTTCACAGTCACCCGGATAGCTTGTGCCTTTTTAAGTTACAGGGCTTAGATGCGGCCATACTTAATACAGAGAGAGGCATCCAAAGCATTAGCCTTCAAATTGGGTAAAGGGGCTTAATGTTAATTAGAATATATTGAAACTGAACTGGCGAGGGTGAAATCCCTGTGTGTGCTTGGCTTAATGAGGAGAAATGTGGGCATTTAAGAGTGAAGAAAGACTTCTGGGATAGGGGGTAAGGACCTGGAATAAGCCTCTTTCAAAAATGAGCAGTGTTGCTGGAACCCCTCGGCCACGGGGAGGAAACTTTGTATGACCATGAGCAGAGCAGAGTCATGGGAGACACGCTCTTCAATGCTGGCAGCCAAGATGAGGTTGGTAGAACTGTGTTTGCAGGCTGGGTTGGCATCGTGAGCTGATCCAAACTGAGCAGAAACAAGTTAACAGCAGTCAGCTGAAGAATAAACGTGCAGCAAAAGAGAGGTTTAATCTGCTTAACATAGAGAAAAAATAAAGTGCAAATATTGCTTGAAATTTGACAAATGGGGAGATGTGTGTTTCCTGGTTGAGGACAGGGTACATGTGGGAAATGCAGCTCCATAAACCACTATTTATTTTACTGCATTCTTACTGATCTGTCTGTCCTAGCCTTCACCTTTTACCAGGGTCACTGTAACGTAAACTGGGTGAATGGTGTGAGTCCCAGCACTCCCTTCTAAACTGGAACTCTAAAAGCAAACTGATGAACACCAGCAAGCTCTGTGAAGGAATTTTCATCCCTAAACCAGCCCAGAAGCAGGGCGCAGCAGAAGAGAATCACCTTAGTTTTTCTCCACTGCTTTTCCAGTGGTAGCAGTTTTTCTGATGGATTCTAATCTCCATCAGAAATTGCTGCCTTTCACCTTTCCCCCTCCTGTCTTCCTAGCTAGCTCAGTTTATTAAATTTTATTTAACTCTGCCCTGAGCTGGCACTGTCCGCTTGGAATGGCTCATTGCTAGCCTTGCCATAATAAATACACAAGAGGAAGAATGAAGACTGTGCCATTGTATTGCATTATCATCTAGAGAGTTGAATTCCAGCATTTTTATGCATGCTTTGCAGCTGCTGTTACTTGTGCTTGGTGTCAACCTACTGAATGGTGGGAAGATTAGTTGAGCAAGTTGGCAGAGGCATAAGCAGCATTGGTGAGACCGATAACGGAGGCACTCATCTGCTTGCCTGTTCTTTCATCTTCACTTGTGTTAAACTTCAACCCACTGCACAAATTATGTCAGTTTTTCCCCTTTTGATCTGGCCCTCTTTTCTTCCCATTTGGCAGTATGTTTTCCACAGGAAGCAGATTATTGTGTCATATAAAAAGAGAGAGGCAGTAGCAGCTTCAGCAGATGTTGCCCAGCATGCTTGAATTGCAAAAGCATTCCCTGTTACAAGAAAACAGTAAAGTTGATACCTAGTACTATGTCAGTACTGGAGGGTCAGGCGTGCTTTGGGACTGCCTGACTACATCAACAAATGTATAATTTGGCCCTTCTCTCAAATTGGACTTGGAAAACGTTGGTTTTGATGATCTCAGAGAAATAGTGCTTCTGTCATACCTTGGTTAATATTCAATTAAGATTGAATGAAAATTGTATGATACAGGCCTTCCAGTTCTGGAAAGTTTAGTAAAGGGGATGGCGGGGGTATTGTAGAGGAAATCACAGTATTCATTTACAGTCACTTTCTGTATCAGATGAAATGTAGAGCAGTTCTTAAATGTGTGGTTGGGAGCACCCAAATAAAATTGTTGGGAGATTAATGAGTCTTGTGCTGCAAGGCATTCTTCCAAGAGAAGAAGGTACTTTGCTATTTTATCTCTTAGCCACAGGTGTATATTTGGTGTTAACAGTGCTCTTGAGATCATCAAGAGGAAAATGCCAGAGGCATGGCAGGATTTGGAATGGCTAGTCATTTATTACCCTTGTGTATAGTCTCTGTGAAAGAAACATGTTAAATTGTCTAGTGCATAGTGAGGGTGGGGAATAGGATCTAGAGCTTGCTGAGAACTACCTGCTGTGACAGAAACAACTCGATTTCTTTACAAAGGAGCAGGCATACATCCAACTTCAGAAGTAGCACAGTTAAAAAAGAATTGGTGAAAAGACTGCCACTCTCGAAATGACTCAGTGCCTATCATATAAACTTTTTAAAGATACTATAGCTTTTGAGCAGAGTCTCAGAAAGTGAAAAGGGCTGTTCCTGGAATGAGTACAAGAACAAGCTTCCAACAGAGGGAAACAATTTGTGTCTGAAAGCACCAGACATTACCTCATGACTTTCTGAAATGACACATGCTTACAGTTGTTGGTGTGAGAAGGTTAGGATTTTGGGACACCCTACTGAAACATCATGGATGGCAGAGGAAGCCAACAGTAGACTAACTTGGGATCAGTTTACTTCATTAGGGGAGTGCCTTTTTGCAGTAGCGGCATACAGGGTAAAAATCAGATACACGAACTGTCATTAAAGACTTCTATTCGCTACTAACCCTGGATCAACAGTAAAGGCTTTGAGACACACAGACATTAAGGCAAGGGAGGAATTAATCAGTGTTTCTTTATGGCACAGTAATGAGACATGGGCTTTCCACACTTCCTGTTGTTCAGAGAGCATCTAAACATCCCGGGAGTGCAAACTGATACAAATTTCAGTGACACAGATCAAATCCTGCTCTTAGCTCTCTGATTTTTATGTAGGGAACACAATCAATGCAGGCAGTACTGCTCATAGCTGATGAAGTGGAGTCTACTAAAAGAACTCTGCATGACTTGAAACTAGTATCATGGCAGATCTAAAAGCAGTGACAAACATAGTTTTGGCATACTCATGCAGAAGATGGAGGACTGAGATCTCATTCTTTTCTGAGCACTGATATTATTTTGATATACTTAAGAGATCATAGAAGAAGTAGGAACTTACTGTCATCTATTATTCTATTCCATCCTATTATCTCAAGCGTCTTTACCAGTAGCCTGTGTGACCAACCAAAACTTCTTCTCTTTTGCTTAATGAGCTTCCATTTATTCCATTGAAAGAGGAATAGCTAAGCTTGGCTAGGAATGTCTTCCCTGCTCCCCCTCCCCAACCCCATAAAACAAAAAACAAACGAAAGTCCATGGAAGTTAATGATGAGGACACACTAATAAGAAGTGAGAGAGTTGAGTATGCATGCCATAGGGCAAGAATGGTTTCACCACTAGGTCTTTGAGGAAAGATGTGAACATCACTGTCACAGCCCTCTCCACGTGTGTTTTGCAGGGAGTGCGCTGTGCCAGCTGTCTTCCCAGTGGACCAGACACTCATCAGGAAGAATCAAAACCATGCCTCGGGAGCCCAGGTCAGCAGTGATTTTTCTCAGCATTGTCAAAACATAGCTGCATCTAGTTGCGCCAGCTAGGAGAACTTGTGGTACCCTAGCAGGAAATCTTCTGGTAAAATCTTCCTGTGTTAATTGTGGCTAATGGGTGAAGGTTAGAGCATAGGTATTTCAGCCTTAGGTGTGCAAATGGTCTTGTAGAGCTCTATAGTCTGTCAGTTTTGAGTGTTTAAACAGTTACTGTTCAGAATGTGGTAAAGCCTGGGGACTCAATGTATGTGAAATAAAAGGGAAGAAGTATCCAGCTACAGATGACAATAACTTCAGGTACTTAAAACAGTCTGTACACCTCAAAAGAAATCAGATAATGCCAATTTTTGTCTTGATTTCCAACACAGAATCATGGAATAGTTTGGGTTGTAAAGGACCTTAAGATCATCAAGTTCCAATCCCCTGCCATGGGCAGGGACACCTCACGCTAAACCAAGTCATCCAGAGCTCTGTCCAGCCTGGCCTTGAAAACTGCCAGGGATGGAGCATTCACAACTTCCTTGGGCAACCCATTCCAGGGACTCACCACCCTCACAGTAAAGAACTTCTTCCTTACATCCAGCCTGAACTTTCCCTGTTTAAGTCTTGTCATGGTTTAAGCCTAGTCAGCCACGTAGCTTGCTCACTCACTTACTCCCTCTTCCTCCCCCCCCCAGCTCCTCCGCCATCTCCTCCAGCAGCTCGGCAGCCACCTCCTTCCTGGCCTCCTGGTCCCCAGGGCTGCTGTCCCGGGCCAGTTTGGCTGCCAGTGGCTCCCAGAGCCGCTCCCCCTCAGCTCCCAGCAGCCTCATGAAGACAGAGGTGAGGACGAGGGCCAGGACGGTGACAAGCAGCAGGACAGCCAGGTACAAGCCCACGGCCACATCCATCCTGCCCTGCTGCCGGAGTCCACCTGTATTACAAGTCATTAACATAAAGTACAATGAAACAAGAACCTTAGTCCAAGCCCCCCATCTGATAAAATACTAAGACAGAAAATACTGCTCTAAGTAAGGTACGACATACTGAAACTGTGAGATCAAGAGCAACAACTTTGAGAGTCAATAAATCAGCATTGTGACAAGTGACTATTAATCTGAAACAATGAATGCTTATCACAAATACAGTTAGACACACTCTGGTCAGATCTGTCATTATCT
>JANEXQ010007484.1:0-26723 GCA_026283885.1 Poicephalus gulielmi
AAAAATGAAACTGAGATCCCACCAAGGATCAATTTACTGTACTTTTAATGCTTGCAAATACGTCTTTACTCTTATAGAAAAGTATTTTCTAGCATCTGTTATGTAAATGGTGCCTGCTGCTGTCTGCACACCTGCCTCAATAGCTACTTTCAAAGGTTCTTTTTTTAAGACTCTGTGCCCTGATGTGCTTTATTGCATTCAAAATCTTATAGGTAGAAAGGACTGTAGCTTATACATGCAGATCTAATAAATTGCTGTAACTTCAATAAGTATTTTAACATTCTAATAAAAGTATGAAAAAGTTAGTCCAGTTACAATGATGCTAACATTTATACACTGTATCATCTAATTATTACTGAAAAATCCTGTTAATTATGCAGTTAAGTTTATAGTACATAAACTTCCTGGCCCCTAAGTCTTTTTCTTAGTTCTTATGCTCCACCACCTCAAATATTCTCTGGATCTAAAGGTCAGCATCTGAAATCTTCCTCAAGAAGAATGAGCAAGGAAGATTTGGAAAAAAAAAAGACATATAAAAGTCAGTCCCAGATAATGTAACTGCTTCCCAAATAGAAGAAAACTAGAAAGGCAGCTTCTTTTCCTAGAACTATAACATCCAAGAAGAAAAAACTCTTGGTTTTCTTTCTGGTGTGTTTCTGTGTTACAAATGTGGAGCCCTGCGGCTGGATATCTCAATGTTTTGTGATTGTCTTCTGATGAACTAGAAATTTCCCCCTAACAATCTTTTGGATCTCACCTTGTTGGTGTTTTGCAAGCATTTGAACTTTAATTGTCTTTGCTGCAAAAATATTGCACAGAACCTGTGAAGTTTAATATATGTGTACCTGAAGAGTTTGCTTGCTATTATCAACTATCTACACAATGCAGGACCATTGTTAGAGCTGCAACAAGTTATTTGAAAGCAAACTTCAAGGCCCCTAGGTTATTTGAAATACAAGTTATAGGATTAGGAAGGAAATAGGCCCACTCATATCAGAAATGCATATTTCCACAGAATATTGTTTAGATAGTGTATTTTATTTAGAGATGCTATGAAACACCAAATTAGGCACTGCTGCATATACAGAAACTCCTGCCTTCAAGCGGAACTAAAATGTCAGTGTTAGTCATACCAAGCTTCCTCCTTTTTCTTTCCCTGACAGCATTTTTAAGAGAACTAGACCTGTATTTTCTGCCTATTGTAGGGTAGGAAGTAATTTACTATAGCTATAAAATGTGTTATAACAGTTACTACTAGTTTTCTTAGCTACTGTCAAGTTCTTATGGCCAATTTTTTTTTTTTTGCAAACTTATATGATGCTGTGTACTGAAAGGCTTTGGCCCATTCATGTAACCACAAGCAGCGGTAAGAAGTTTTAGTCTGCTGATTCGGCTGCAGTTTAAAAGAACGTCCGAGAAATATGGTCTAAATCAACAGAAACCAGCTCCTTATGACTTTTTTCACACACTCCCACACACATGCCTGTGCACACACACAAACACATTCCTTCTTTCCTCTGTCGCAGGTAGATATTTAAGATATGTAAATACACATCTCCCAATGCAAATTTTAGTAAGCATAAGTGTCAGGATCCTCTTGCCCATTATTCCACCTGGCAGTCTCCTCATGTGTACCTGTCTCATTTGGAAGTATTACCTTTACAGGTCTTCATTACTCAATGGTTTTCAGGCTGAGTCATGAGAGATGAGGAGCAGTAGCCTACATCATTGCCGGATCTCATTTGGAATTAACACTCTTTTGCAAACTGAGGGCAGCTGCCTTCTGCATGGTATGAATTTGCTTGTGCTTTATGCTTTGTTCCATTATTCAGTTGGTTATGCTTTTAAAACCTTCTTACCCCTATGGCACTATCTTTCAATAATACATCAGTGCCTTACTCTAATGATTTACCAGGCTCAAGAATCACTTGAAAAGCTGCTCAAGCTGATGATGTATTTGAGTAATACATCAGTACAAGATGCTGCTGAGATGATATATTACTCTAAAGATGGCCTGTATAGAAGGGAAACCTGAAGTATATTCACTTGTGTACTGTACTCATTCTTAAAAAGAGCTGCCACTAATGGAGCTACTCTTGATTCTTGACTGCATGGCAGCCTTTCTCAGAGGAGTTTAATAAAACCTCCTTTACCTTTTCCAAGAGAGAGGTTCTCTGAGATTCTCAGACCCTACTATGGTTTGATTTATAAAAAATTCTGGGGTTTAGTTGTTTGCCTTTAAAAAAATAAATAAATAAATCTGGTTTGGATATTTGTTTTTCAATTTATAAAGTGATTCTAATTTGGATTAGACAAAAAAGAATGTAAAATATACGTCAAAAGTGAAGGAACATGGATAAATATAGAATGGAAAATCTTTAGTGTTTATGCTAATGAAAATGTTAATAAAAACCAAAAAAGTGAGCTGTGATGAAATCTTGCATGAATACCCAGTAGATAAAGGATCATCATCTAAGCTAAAAAATATTCTCAGGTCTCTATTTCAGAACTTTTTCATTCCAGATAGTAAACAAAATAAAGAAACTAGTAGTACAGCTGTTAAATAATTGGGTCTTAGTTTCATAAAAATTGAAAAAATAAAACGAAGCAAAGCAATATTATTTTCTCAAATTGGAAAAAATAATATATATTTTAAGTAAAAAAGGAAAACCAACCCAAAAGCAGTTTGAATGAAGTTTTATATTTTGGGTTTATCCAAGCTAGTATAGTTCATTCAGCTTTTGTAGAGGTTTTCTTATGGTGTTTAAACTTTGATGTAGGTAAATATTAGATTCAATTTAATATTAACAACAAAATATTTCAACATAAACAGAAAAAATATTTTTAAAACTGTTGGAAATAATTCCATGAGTTCAAAATTTGACTTTTTCCAATTAATGTAAACCCTTCTTTTGAGTAATGCAGGAAACATTTTGTTCAGAAATGCAGCCAGATTTGTACATCTCATTCTCTGAAGAAAACCGAATGGCTTATTGCAAGCTTGGTGAAATAGGACTGGTTAGGAAAGTGCTGTTGCTTGTATTTCCATAGGGCAGGCTACTCTGTGTCACAGAGTAGCAAAGAGAAAACTTGCAAGAAAAATCACAAATTCCTACACTTATGATACATTGGACTAGATATTTAACTTTGATGAAACCCTTCTCAAATGCTATGCCTTTGAATGATGAGTCCTGCAGTTTGGGCGAATACCTGCATTTATCAAATGTGAAATGAACAAACATAAAAGCAACTCTATTGAATTAATACAGATGAAATTATGGAAAGTGATGCAGGGATAATAGCATCCCTGACAGTTTAAAGTTTACAACTATGAAAATGTATAGATTTTATAGTGAAAGTAACTTTGGGAAAAAAGAAAGTAAGAAAATATAGTAATATAAAGAAACATACAAGCTACAATAAATTAACGAAGTTAATGTATATTACCACTTATTGTGACAAAAAAAAAAAAAAAAAAATTGGGTTTTCACTACATTGCAGAATTTGGCTGAACAGCTTTTTTAAGTTTTTGAATCTGGCTTACCATTGAGAAAGATCTCCAACTGTAATTTATTTAGAAGAGAGATGTGAAAACTAATTTGTAGTTCAAACTGTTTTCTAGGTATGTTTCTAAATATTTTTACTTTTTTTGGTTTGCTTTTTTTCCAGAAAGGAATCAAGAAGAAGATCAAAGAAGGGCACAGTATGATTATTTTATTCTATTATGAGCCAAATAGGCTGAGAAAATCTTTGTGACACAAAGATGGTACAAATGAAAGTGTTTTTCTGATGTGAACTGATCTCAAAGGTCAAAAATTTGATACATGTATGTTCTAACACAGTCAAAAGGTGAAGTTTATTGTAACTGATACAACCTCGGCACAATAGGAAGTTACTGAGGTATTTCTTTGCTGTAGATTAATAAGGGGTTTTGATTTATGGAAGTTAGTGTAAGCCATAAAAAGTTCCATTAATACAAGAAATAATTAAAAAAATAATTAATAACCATTATTTTGATGACAATTTTATCACAGAAAGGCAAAGGAGTTTATCTAGTTCTTTACTGTTTTAAAAAAACAAGTTCTCATAAAAGCAAATAAAACAATTTCTAGTATAAAAATTCTTATATGGGCATGAAAAATACAGCAGCAGTGTAGAAGGAAATATCTGAGCTTATAGGTGGGCTCCAAAATTCTGAGTAGCTGGCAATATATATATTTGCATTAGTAGTAAGCCAAAGAAGAATGAGTTCAAAGTATTAATATTAATCACTTACTTAAGATAAAAAATAAGTATATAAATTTGATTGATTACAGGTAATAGTTGCTAGAGCAGATTATGATTAAATACCTTTTAGATGAATGGGTGGTAACCGTAATTCTGCATGTCGCATGTTCTAAGTTCTTTCTGTTCACTGTCCTGTTGTATCCATTCAGGACAGTGATATGGTTGGGGTTTCTTAAATACAGCCATAATGTAAACACATAATAAATGAGCAACTCTTCCAGTTTTTATCAACAGCTTCCTTCACAATTAATTTGTCTCTTGAAATAAATATATAGGTAGAAAAACATGGGACATTCCATTTATGAGAGTATCAGTATATAATTAGGTAACAAATGAATTACTGAAATCCTGTTGGATCTTTATTGATGTCTGTGCAAAAGCCAGTAATAATGATACTGGATCCATCTTTAGCAGGTGCCAACTTACTATATTTTGATCAGAAATAAGAGAATTGAACCAACACCTAACATATCAGTGGAGTGAGATTCTGTGGGAGAGCTGCAAATGCAAACAAGCAAGAGAATTTATGAACTGAATGAAGCAATTATCTCTACTGAGAACAGTGGCATTAAGGAACCAATGACTTCACATACTTGATTTTATGTACCTTCCACTGCATTGCTTCAGGAAAAGTAATCTTGTTTCACATTGAAGACAATGAGGCAATTTTTTCCTAACATTCTACATAAAACTATAAAATTTGTGATTATAATATTTGTGGTTCCTTAAGCAATCAATTTAGCTTATGCAATCTGAGCATCAAGATGCTTAATAAGAAGCAGAAGTTCTGGTTTAAACACTAATTACTCAATAATATGTTGTAAAGAACTGATTTTATTAGATGTACTTTGCGGGACATTACAAGTACTGATATTTAATAAGATTCCTTAAAGAGACAATGTATGAATTTTTAAATTCACCCACTTCCTTTACTCATTGGCAATATTTCTAGCACAATATTTTTATATAGCAAAGAGTATATGAAAAGTAAAAACTGTTTCAGAAGAATTAAGGCATATTTTCTCAATAGAGCAAAATAATTAGATTAGCTTATTAAGTATAGAGATTTGAGGAGGAGAAAATATATATGCATCCCGCTCTGTATTGCTAGAGTGAAATGGGCTTTTTGAGAGATGCCCACACATACTGAATAATAACATCATTACAAAAAATAATGCTGTTACACCCAGGAAGAACTACGGGAATAAGAGAGATTATTTCCATGGGAAGGAATACGGTTCGTCAGACCATCTGATTTTGCTAAGAAAACCAAATAAAATATCAGGTGAAGAATCAAAGGTAAAGAAGGATGCATGTAGCTGATAGCTCTAGAAACCACACACATCAGTGGCTGAACATACTTACAGGAATCCAAAATCTGTTCATGCATAGCCTAGTTTACATAGCTACTGAAAACACTGATGGGTGCTGTCCACAAATGGCCAGGAAATCTACAAAGTCCTTCTCAGGAAAATATCAACATATTTTCTTATCTGTATTGAGATATTTCCATTAAGCAAAATCCACCTATTGTTTAGCTCTCTTCAAGAGCAATACTGAGCATTGTGAAGATTTTATTTGCTCTCAGATTTTATGGAGAAACTATGGGCTAATCATCATGTCATATGAATTACTGAAGTGCCTTTGATTGAGCGTGGGATCTACAAAGGTTGTCAGAAGCAGGATGATTTTTCCTAACACTTGACCTTGGGCTTAGAAAACATAAATCAGGATTGGTAATATGATTGCTCTGTTAAAGGTTTGACATTTATTTTTTTGTACAATGAGAAAATATCAATAAACAAAGAGTTTAAAGGTGATATTTGTTGTTTAATTTAGGCAAGTCAATAAAAAAGAGGCTAGAAGGTGCTCACATGATTTTCAGAAGTGTGCTCTTTTTCAGTAACTAATCAATCTGCATACTTATTGTTTGGATATGTGCACACATGCATGTGTACATATTGTGAAAATACAAATTTTCCAAGTAATTTCATTGGTTTTAGTTTGGTTCATCATTTAAGTTTCTCCTTAAATGCACTAATTTTACAGTTTCCAGCAGGGCATTTCACTTAATTTCCTTTTAGATTAGTTGGTACTTTGAGTCTGAATTTAAAGTTTAAAGGAACCATTTGATTTTAATATCTTTTAAGTGGAGTGCTCCATTGAGTTTGGTTTTTAGCGCATAGAACTACTTTTCCATAAGGTGATTTTTAGCAAATCCCTGTGTGTAAAAGAAAGATAAACACACATCAGTGAGTTTGTTATTGCAATTAAATTATTGGATTTTTACATTTGAATATGTTTTGAACACTGAAAAGCATGAAAAGACTGTTTTCTCATGTTGGTCATAGATACTTTTCTAACACTCTAAAACTTGAAAAAAGCCTGTGTGTTTTCTTCAGTCTTGGAAAATATTAAAATGCCATAGTTTTCTGAATATATACAGTCAGTTCAGAAAAGCAATGCTTCTTTAAAGACACTGTTAAACCAAACTCTTAAACAGTAACAATCTCCTTAGATTCTACGCTCTTAAATAAATAATTATTTATTTACTTGCTTACTTCAATAAAATTCCATATCCTGCTCAATCTTCCTGTCCTCACTAACTTTGCTTGCCTCAGTTCCTTGTTTTAACAGCATTGGTAAATTAAACTAAAATGTACCTGGCAGCTTGGTTTTGCATGATAGCTGAATTGTGCAGTTCAGGAAAATTATGTCAAATCATATAATTTCTTTCAAGGTTAAGAGGATGGAACGAGGAAAAGAAAGCTGCCAATATAATGTAGAGGTTTAAATTGTAACTGGATGATGTTCAACTGTAACAGAACATATTTTGTGCAAGTCACTATTCACAGTGGGATATGCCACAGTTTTCTGTTGCAGTTTTTAATCCTACCTTAAAACTCAGTTTCTGGATTCATACCTTCCTTGATCCAGCATTATTTAATTTCAGTCATTTTAGATGACAGAGACAGAAAACCTCACGTGGGTGGGAAAGATTTGAAGGAAATCTTTGTTGAAAAGTAAAGGTTTTTCTTTCAAAGCATCACTGCTTCTTTCAGTGTCTTACACTTTGTCAGTTAGAAATCTGATCTGAACTCTAACTTTGGTGTTCTGAGGAATCTGGCAGTTATCTGGGAAGAACAGTTTGCTAAAAGAGAATATTTGGCTTTGAAAACAAGTTTTCTGCCACATAACAAGGAAGGGCAGTATTTGGTCTCTCATTCTTAGCTTCTGGTTCTAGTCAATTCGGTTTATCATCTAGCTAAAACTAATAGAAGCTCCATTTGCTTAAAGAATGAATATTACACAGAAATTACTAAAAGCTGATTAAAACTATCTTGCACTTCTTAAATAATGTAATCAAATGAAAATGAGCTACCGTAATAATAATCTTCACACAAAACCAATGGAAAAATTCCATTATCTACTTCAAAAGAAAAGATGACAATCGGAGGCATAGTGATGTAAGATATTTTAAAATAAAATGGGGTAGTAGGTCTTGTGGACTCAGAAACTGACTTGTTTTGTCTGAACTGGTTCATAGCACCCAAGTGTTCTTTCAACATATTGTCAATAATTTCAGATATTTATGATAATTGCCTATACATATCCTTTTATTCTATAAATTTAAAGGATTTTTAAAGACAGTTCAGTGGTAATTTCTGCTAATTTTTGAACAAAATTCACTTCTAAAATTCAATGCATCATCTCTTTAAGAGTACATTGATACTAATTTTAAGAAAATGAGTATCTGGAGAAAATGAGAAAATTATCTACCTGCTATGGTTATTTATGTAATTCAATATTAAGCAGAAAAAATACATTATATCAAACAAACCTTAAAATAAAGGGAGAATGAAATTTGAAGAGACAGATAAATAACACAAATCAAGATCAATCTTACAAATCTTTAATTAAAAGAATTCCTGGTCTTATCTCTCAAAAATAAATAAAATGTAAATAATATTGATTAGATATGGTTTTTCTTTGCATGACCTTTGCTAAGCAATTCTCTCATTTTTAAATCTATCTGACTTAGACAGCTGCAAGCTCATTCAAAAATTGGAAGTTAGATCTAATGAAATTCTGCTTTTTGTTTATCTCATTTCCCACCCCAGGATACTGATTTACACCTGAATTTCTCTGATTCCCAAATTTAATATAAAAAGGAAGATGAATTAAAAAACTGCTTTTATTTTTCATGTTCTTTTCCTCTTCCTCATTTTTTTTTTTTTTTTTTTGTCAGAGGTGCAAAGCATGAAATTGTCCTGAACAACAGCAGAGGTGCTTGAGGCCTAGCATATTGTTCTATAATATATACTGGATCTCTTTGTCTTTCAGTGGCACCCATGAGACTCCAAAATGCCAAACAACAGAGGATATATCTTTTTGATAGCATCTGGCTTCTTGGGCGACTCCTCAGAGAATACTGGTGGCTTTGTGTTTGCTTTCAGAGCTGTCGTGTAGTTAAGTTCCTGATAGGCTGTTAGCATTATTGTGTCCTTTTAGATGTGATCCTTTGAGTCACCCTGTTTCAAACACATTTTATCAGTAACCTAAAAAAATTTCCACACAAATACATGTGAGAGCACATGAGGGAGAAGCTATAGTTGCTATTTGTTTAAATGAAATATTTCCATTTCTCAAAATAAAAATGTGAATGTGAAATGAACCCATTTTTCACGCTATGTGGCTTCATTTAGACATTGGAAATGCAGTTTCAAAGTTTATCTGCAAAATCACAGATTGAAGCTGGCCCTATGTTGTTTACATCAAAGATTCAGGAAACAAGATGAAGGAGGATCCCATGGTGGATCACAGGAAACCCACTATCTCAATGATGTCCAATTTCTTCCAAATTCGTGCAGAACTGGATCAAAATGACACTTCAGTATCCTTTGGGCAAAGGCTTGGCACTTAGCTGCTGCCCTACTCAGGGTTCTGGTAAGGCCTGCTTTTCTGCTGAATGTGGAATAAATCCAGGGAGTGCCACTTCGAAGGAAGCAAATTCACTGAGAGTCTGTGATCACATCATAAAAAAAAGAGTCTGTGAATGCCAGCATACCAGAATGTTGTGGGAAAGAAACATATGGGTGGAAATGTTAATTCACTAATGTCAAAGTTTACTGCTCTGACATTTGCAGAATAAACTAATTTTCTTTTTAATGGCTGGTCATTCCATTTTTTGTTTTACAGAATAGATACTCTCCCCCTGTCCATCCCCATCCTCCCCCTCAGTGTTAAAGGAATAGTTTCTTTATCAGAAATGGACTGAAGAAAACTAATAGAATACAACTGCTTAATTTTCTTTCTTTCAGTCTTGGCCATTTTTAAGAATTATGCTTAAGAAATACCAGCAATTTTGTGATGGTCTGTCTCTTCATTTTAGCATCTGACCTCCAATTCTGACTTACTTTTGGGAGAATTCATTCAACAGAAGGAAATAATTTCTCCTCCTCTAACTCTGCAGCAGTATACTGACCCTATATAGAAACTTCGGGAGTTATCAAAACTTAATCTGAAATATTGTTCTTAATAATTCTCTGTCCCAGTCTATTTATTTTAAGTTGATTGACTGATACCTTGTAAACTGGTAATTCACTTGCTGCATTTGGTTTTCCACTGACTATGTGTTCAGTGAAGATCAGGTGATACTTCATTAGTAACACAGAATAATGATTAGGTTCTTTAAATTTTGGTTTTTTTCTGTAGCTCTTTGGAAACCTGTCAGTAATTTACCTTACTAAACTTTGCTTTGTTTTATGGCCTAATGCTTAACAAAATGAAGTGAAATAAATAATCGCATAATCCATTAGGTTGCACCTCTAGAATTTGTCTCATAGGTAAAATTGGAAAAAAACAGCTCTGCATTTCACGTGCCAACAATACTGCTCTCAAGTAAAAACAATGCAAAAGCTGCTGCTTCATGTATGAGACTCTGAAACACCTTAGCTTTTAATGCAAAGTATTTTGGGACTGACCTGTTTTCTGAAAGAAGATGTGTAAAGATTTCAGTTGACTCTCAGTCTATCTGCCTGCTATGAATTGAAGTGACTTAGGTAAAATATTAAAGCAGTTTGTGATAGTCTAAAAACCCCCAACATTAAGACCAAGTGTTTATTCATATAAACTTCCTAATCATCTGCAGATTAAAGTTGCTGAGATCACTTTGAGTAGTTACTGAAGTAACCACCATGAAACAAATATACCCCTGAAGAGAATGGGTTGATTAGATCATTAGCCAATTTTTATCAAAGATAACTTTACTGGAATCTGGTCAAACATTCACTGTTTGACCCTTGAGAATAAAGAATATGAAAACAACGGTAAAGTTGTCCACGAATTGAAGTTTGAAGTCTTTAGTCTTAGTTTGGAAGGGACACCTGCCTCTCCATCTCTTCTATGAAGTCCTTAAAAATAAACACCAAACCACCACCAAATTAACTAATAAGTTCTTCTGGGGCTGAAAAGAGTGCTATTGAATGGTTGTTTCACTTGTCTATTTTGTGTCAGGTATTCACTTAAAAATTTAGAATGAAGTGAAATTATTAAGCACTAAAATGAAATCTCTTAGAATTATAGAATATTAGAATGGTTTGTGTTGGCAAGTACTGCAAAATTATCTAGTTTCAATCCCCCTGCCAAAGGCAAGGACACCTCCCACTAGACCAGGTTGCTCAAGGCTCTGTCCAAACTTGCCTCTTGGAGTACTCATTTTGATTCATGTCCTAAAATGAGCCTGGAAACTTATTTCTTGGATGTGAAAAGAAATCTAACTTCAAAACACATTTCTGACAAAGGAAAGGAATAGATGGAAAAAGCTATCTCAGTGCCTTCCAGTTTTCAAGAGTAATATAAAGTAACGTATTTATCTATCTTTTTTTTTTTTTAGTTTGAAGCTTATAACCTTCCAATTTGAAGTTTGATTAGTGTTTTCATTCCTATTTTAATTAAAGCATTACACTATAAAGCATTATCAATCTCACAAATTACAACAGCTGATGCAAACCTAAATGCACAATCAGAGATAAGAAGAAGGTGGAATACATTTTTCAGTGCCTCCCTGATACTCTTATTCCTTGACTAGTAATTTAGGCTGGATTAACTAGAAAAAAAATTAGCTCTTTTTTTATTTCCATCTTGTTTACTTTTTTGTCCTCAGCAGATTGTTCACAGTATCACTAGAGTTTCACCAGTGAAAAGTCAGTGTTATCACTATGAATTCTGAGATGTCACAATATCTTCCTCTATTTAAAATGTTCATTTATTTTACTGAACTACAGTGACACAGATACCTTTCATAAATGTTTTTTAAGGAACCATCATCTTTGCATGTATATGTGTGCTATATACAAGCAAACTACCAAATTCAAAGATTTAATTGATGTATAAAGCTGCCAAGGATAATATTGTAAATGATGCATTTATCATTTGATGACTGATCATTTTTCATTCTACTTAGGAAACAAATTATATGCATAATGTCTTCTAACAACATTAAGTATAACTTAGAAGTTGTGTAAAATGCTCAAGAGACAATTTGGATATAAACTTTCCCAGGTACACTTCAGCAAAAAGGGCATTCAGAAAACTAATATCAACCTGTAGAGTGGCTCTGGTTATAATGTATTTTTAGAGAAACTAGCATCCATTTTTTTCCTATTGACTCATCTTCAATGTCAGCTTTCAACACTGAGATTGTTACAGCTGTGTTATTAAAAACTGAGTATAGGAGTTTAATATGGAAATATTAACAGATAATAGCTACAGTGTTGCTTGTGGGTGATGCTTTACTATACACGAAAAAAACCATCTGAGACAAGGAAAGTTGTGTTATTAACCACTTACAGTACAGACTAGCTACATAAATGAAATGAAAAACCTTTGAACATGGAATAAAAAGGCACAATACTGAATACTAAAATGTTCTCTTGGGATGTAGAAGTAATGCAGATTGAACACTGATAACAAACAGCAGGAGACTGACAAGACTAAGGTGCCTGAAAGCCAGAAAAGTTTAGTTATAGCTTTATCCAGATTAGCTCCACAAGATTTGTGTAAGTGGTACTCATAGAATGTATTGCAAAAACTATTGCAAAACAATGAAAATCATCAGTTTAAGAAGTGAGGAAAAGCTGCTCGTCATTGCTTCTGTGTCATATTGATTTATTTTCAGGATTATGCAACCACTGTCCTGCTTGCTTGCTTTTGTTTTTCTCCTTAATCTGTAAAATATGTGTACATGCATCTACAAGAAGGCTTGTAAGAGGCCCACCTGGAGACTAGACTGTAACCAAATCTACCTTGCTTGGGAATGGTAGGGATCTTGCTTTCAGCTGCAATCTGGTAGTGTACATTATTTGGCTCTAAAATTCCTCGAAAATGCGACCTTCTTCATCTTTAACTTTGAATATAATAATTCTATTGAAAACCAAGGTAAATGTCTCTCAGAATTCACTTAAAATATTCATCTGAGCCAAGGCATGTTTTTCAGCATATGTGTCTTGGCTCCCAATATACCTTTCAACACATCAGAACTCTAGATAAATATTGTTTCAGTCAAAAAGAAAAATTTTGATTGTTTCAAACTAATAATTTAGATGTATCAGACAGCACAAATGCAGCTACTTGTTCACTAAAGTACTGCTATACAATATTCTGAGTGCAGCCTATTGTTAAGCTATTATTTTGATAATTTTTTTGCACAGCTATGCTAGTCAGGTACAGTTGTGGTAAAATATAAAGTTTCCAGAATATACCCTTAGGTATTCATAAGTATTTGAGACTATACCTCAGTTTTTGTATTCCTATTTTTATAGCTCATATTAATAATTGTAAAAAAACCCCAAACATGTACTGATAATTTTATGAACTACTTGCACATTCTTCTAGCAACCATGTTTCGGCATGCAAAAAATTTCAGACTTTGGCATGATACTTCAGAATGACTGCTTATTGATATGTCTGGTTTGCAAATGCAGGAGAAACATTTGTAAACAAAACATTCACAACCAAACATTCTGCAGAAGAATATGGATGGTCACTGTAGAAACATTTGCAATGCCTTCTGTTGGTTGCTCCTTTATAATAGTCTTTGAGGAATTATTTACAGTGAAATAACAAATGAGAAAATATCCCTGAATGGCACATGTAGAAGTCTGCATTTCTTCTATTATTTATAGATGCTTAATGCAAATTTTGGCCTTAACTAGAATGTTATGCACTTTGAGATAAATTTTGGCTTAATGATCACTAAAATTTCTTTTTTTTAAATGAAGCAAGGTTTGTGGGAGAGGTAAAATTTTATAGGCTAAATAACAAGTAAACAAGCCATTTTCAAGTCTTCAAGCTAAGTAGATGTGGGAGACAATTACTTGGAATTTAATTTCATTATGTTAATCTGATAAATGAAGGGGAATATGAATGAATTATTATTTTAATGATGCCTCTGGTATTATTACTTTTTATTGTCCACATCCTTATTGAGATAGATTTCAAAATCCATTGATATGAGCAACATCAACTATGTTCTTCCCATGCACATTAATAACTTTGAACCATGTACAGTACTAATGTGTAAGAAGAAACTAACAAACTTTTTTGGGTGGCTCCCAGTTATGCTTAATATTCCCTTCATGGCCACTATGAATTTTTGTTAGCATTAAAACTGAATAAACACTACAATAAATAAACAGAAGTTGAAGCAATTATTATATTTTTTTCTCTATGAATTTATCAGAACATCTTATTATTTTTCATGCTGTCCCTCCCTCTGTATTCAGAAGGGAAATCATTATGTGCTCTCCTGTCTCTACTGTAACAACTGAATTTATAATGTTGCCTGAAAAACATCAGTAATAGTTAAACAGTTGAGTATTATATTGGCTACTTTCTCTTCAGTATTCTCCTGTACTGGATTTTTCTGCCTTATCTCATCTCATCTCATAGGTTGCTTTAGTAAGCAGGAAGGGTCTTTTTTTCTGTACTGGTGAGTATCTGGCATACTGCTGCTCCTAATCTGTAAACTGAGCTCTGAGATACTGTGTAATAATAACCAAAATAACAGGAAGAAGAGCAAATGCACATGTTAAGGCTATTAGATAACAGTGCTAAGCTGAGCATGGTCCAAAAAGAGTTAAATTGATAAAAATCTGTCTAGATCAGGCTTGTGAATCACAATTCTTTCCTAGTGTTCTTCCCCATTCAGTATTCTTCAATTGTATCACCTCTTGGCTGAACTGAGCTTCCACAGACGGAAGTTTAATTATTCGTACAGTCACTTTCTGTAAATAATTTTAATGGCAAAGGAAGGAAGCAGTGCAGTTTTCATTTAATTTATGAGTGATTTTTTTTTTTAATGGAGTCTTAAAATGAAATGTTGGAGAAGTTTACCAAGACATTTAACCAATCAGATTTGACGAAGGAATTGGATTGCAGAAGTCAAATTCATTCATTTTCAGAATTAAAAATCAACTAACATCCCGTATGTTCATTTGCACTGCTGATTGCATCAAAATTTTAAGCATGAAATATTGTCAGATACGAAACTATTTTTGCATTTTCCTTAACTGATAAGAAATATGAACACTGTCTTCATCACATACTAAAGAAATGAGCATAAGAGCAGTGATACTGAATTCCAGAACCTTGTTTCTGGTTAGCCAGATCCTATATGCTTTTAAAGCCTAATTACCTCACTCCAGCCTTTGGCCTAGAAGGGGAAGTGTGCTGATGAAATGCAAATATGAAGCAAGTGCTTATCAGTATATAAGAGCCAGACTAAGTTACAGCTTGTAGACTCTCAGATTTAGAAAGACATAAATGTGCCAGAAGTCAGAAGGTGATAGGAGGAAGTTTTACTCAATTCTGATACTGAAATAGCTCTAAACTACCATATTTATTCCAACGTTAATTAAGCAAAACACATTGAGGCATTGCTAGGAGATTAATGAATGCCTGGGACGAGCTAATAGCTCAAAACTATGCTTTGGGCTATAAACCTCAGCCAATGATTAATCCCCGGGAAATGCCCCATGCTGAGGTTAATACCAGTTTTAAAGAAATTAACTGAGAACTGAATAAAAGTGTTAACCATATGTAATGTTCTACCTTAACAGAAGTAACTGCACTTCTGTCCACACTTTTTGTAAGCCTTATTATCCTCTTTCAGTTAATAAACCCCTGATATCCAGCATCCTGTGTAATTTTTTCCATATACATAATTTGTACACAAATAGACAGAAGTGATATATAGTACCTCCCTCACCACCCAAAGCCTTTCAGGTTTAAAAAGAAATTAGTATTTCATCTCCAGATTAAGTACCTAATCATTCAGTCTATACAGAGTAGAAGAACTTCCTGTTGTACACTACTGCATTGATCTCAACTGTAAAGTTGAGGCAGTTAAACTGTAAAGTGCTCAGAATTGAGTACTTGCATATTAACTTCTTGTTTTCAGTTTACACTTCCAGAGTCAATTTCCTTCAATTTGTGTGTGTCCATTTCTTTGGAGTTTCTTCAGAAAACTGAGAGAACATCAAGCTTTGTAGCCCCTATTCACACTAGGTAGCAATAGATTTCCATGAAGCCTTATTATACAATAACACTATTGAAAGAAGAAAGCATTACCCATGGGAGTCAGAATATGAAAAATACTCCCTCTATTGCTTACAATAAATTAACATGAGAGAAGATTTTCTGTGAATACTGAAAAGCGTAATTAAAAATATATATTAACCCCAATAGAGGTTTTTCTCTGGACAATTTTAAACTAATTTTCTATGAACTTGTATGGTCATAGACAGGAATGCAGAAGTGGTAACTTGGAGCAATGCAAAGCAGAGAAGGTATAAGGAAGGCTAATACAAATTCAGGTCTAAGTAAAAGGTTCTCAGAAATTGCTTTTGTGGGATTTTCTGAGGGAAGTTTTCAAAAGTCTTTATCAAAAGGATTAAAAGAAAAGAAAGGAAAGAAAATTCTGTGGCATGTTAGGCTCTAATGCATATTCTTTTTTTTTTTTTTTTTAATACATGGCAAATCTGTCTCCAGCTCAGGCACCTGTGTAATCAAGACTCTGCTAAATTTCTTTGAACTCCCCTAATTTGGGTTTCATGCATCACATTTGTTTAAAATGTTTAATAACTTATTCACTAATTGCTTGTTTAAACCTACTCTGCCTGCCAAGCATTCTGCTATAACTGATAAAATATAGATCACTCTGCATATTTATGTGTGATTTGTGTGCAAGTGACATTTATGATTAACGCAAACTTAATTTGGCAGTGGAATCAAATAAGAAATGTCTCTGTGTATTCTACTGGAATGATTAGCAGAGGTCATTAATCAAGAAGTCCCTTTTGTTCTTAATTTTCTGTCACATGAATGAGTAAAGATACAAAAGAACTTAGTATTACATCAAGCTCTGTATTTCTTTATGTGAAATATTCAATTCTCTCACAAGAAACTTCCACATCTTTAATGTTTTTAATCATTGCTCTTTCTGTGTGTGGCCCTCCTTGTGAGTGAGGCCTGCATATAATTCAGGAAAAAAAAAACAAAACAAACAAAACATTTCTGGACTACATACATATAAATTAGACTCCAAATGGCTTTTTCAAATTAATGTTATAAAGTTACATCTGAATGCTGAACAAGGCCCAAGTCAGGGTCAAAATCAGGCTCAAATGTCTTCGTATTTTAAGTCTGCAGTGGTCACAGTTTAACTGAAGAAAGAATTTTATCTTGGAATTGCATTTCTTTTTATTATTTTTTCCCTTAATTTCTTAGCTCCAAGTCCATATTTGGTGTCAAAACTTTGATATACATCAGATAAGCATCATCTAACAGCATACACAGGTAAAAGCAGCAGGTTGAGGAGTAAGGTCTATTTTTAAAAATCAATTCTGAGTTTAATTAAGAGAGCATGGTACTATGAAACAACTTCTTGATAATATCAAGCAACATCTCCAGAAGTAATAAAATAAATATAATTAGTATTTCCATAATATGTATTATATCTGAGATAAAAAACTAAGATAAAAAAGGCTTTTAACTGCATGCCACTATCTCCAACAAGACAGGGATAGGTAATGAATGGATGGGTAATAAATTTCTGCTCATCACTGTTTTGTGTGAGTTTAAGGTTAGCTGGTAATAAAAATTACATTCCACTGGGAGTATATCAATGTAGCAAAACACACCACTGTGACTGACAGATGCACACCAGATTTAAGTATGCCCAACAGAGTGTTATAAGAGAGAGATTACACTTTTTCTCCAGGCCTACAGTAGCCACTCCAGAAGCCATAGATTTTTGTTGTATCTTAAATGAGATTCATTAGGGCACACCAAAGCAACAGGAATATTTTCACAACCTTGCCTGCAAGCACAACCCCCAACTCTTACCGTCCCAGGTAATTTTCTGTGGAAGCCACTAATTTAATGCAGGTTTTCCTGAGGGTCGAACTCACAAAAGCAAATAGCACAGAATTACTTAAGCCATGAAAAAATGAACTGCAAAGCTAGAAGTCTGTACATTTACTAACTTACAAACAAGCAGTTGTCAAAAACTGAGCAGATTTTATGTTTGCAAATTTATACAGTCACAATTAGAAAATAACAAAACATCTGCAGTTGTCAGAAAGACAGAATACAAAGCAAACAAACTAATGAGCTGCACAATTCACATTTGAAGAGTGCATTGCATGTTTGTATAGATAAATAAATATACCACTACATCTAATTATTATTGTTAAACTGCTAAAACAATATCTACCCGTTAAGATTGCAATTCTGGGTTGTTTTTTTTTTTTTATGTCACTCAGAGCAAAAGGGTTTTTTTGCCCTACGAACTGCTAAAACCTTGCTGAAGGCTACACAGACAGTCATAAATCTTTGTCTACTATGTTGCTTGACTAGAGAATACAATGTGGTGAAGTTCAGTAAACTAAGTGATGTAAAGGTCTCTGTAGACTATTATACGAAGCCCAGGGTTTAGCTGAGGCATATATAACACAGCTAGTTTGAGTAACTCACTGTTAGAGTGCAAAGTTCAGTGTAGACAAATCAGAGGCACTACTTACTAGCCGACATTCCTCTTTGGCTAATTTAAGCAAAAAACCCCATATTCTTTCTCTGATATCAGAAAACATAAAATCAGAAGCAACTTCTGTAAGTCAGTCTTGCATTCTTTAAGTTGCAGTACACAGTACATTGTGTTGACATAAGCACTTCTTGTTGAAAATACAGAGGCATGTGACATTTTTACCTTTAATGTTCCTCAATACAGTTTTACAAATGCAGCCCATACAGCAGTTTCAGATATTCTCTGATTTCAGATCCTCCTATTTCTGCAAAGTCTGTAAAGAAATCAGTGAATGATCAGTTGAAGGTACTGAACCTTAGAAAACACAAAAAGTAAGCACTAATATTTGCTAGTAATGAACCTATCTATTTTCTAGCACCTATCTTTTAAAACACCTTTTTTATTTTTTTAAGGATTATTTTTCTTTGTCTGCTCATATTTCTAGCATTGTTTTGAGAGACTAATGCAAAACTTGATTGTTAACTGCTGTATTTCACATCTTTACTGATGTAACAGAGGCTTTCAGTAAAATCTCACAACTCTTGTTAAGATTGACACCCATTATTTGCCAAAAACTTCATCTCTCTAGCAGCTTTGAGAAAGAAAAAAGGGAAGTACAAAACATTCTTCACAGCAGTATTGTCTGATTCTCAGTTGTGACTTCTCTGCTTGTTTCCCAAGGCAATAGGCACCCAAAGTATTTTCCACTAAAAGAAATGTACTGCCCATTACTTGAATGACAGTGCTTTTACTCAGTTTGAACATGAGAACCTTCTACAAGATTTCCCATGGAGAAAAATAGGATTTTTGGAACTGATGTCAATGCTTATCTGGGTTTACAGTTTTAAGCAAGCACAGAAAACAAGTTTTAAATGACCAAGATAATTGTGGAGATTGCTAAGCAAAGTCATTTTCTTAGTGGGTGCAAAATAGTAGGCCACCTTGGACAGCAATGCATTGAGCATAAAAGCTGCATAAACTTAAATTCCAAGAACTCTACAAACTTTGGTATTCACCTTGGAAACCTTTCACATGATACTAGCTTTTTGACTAGGCATCATCACCTCCTAATATCAAGAATACACATCAACAACAAAAGCCAACAAAAAAACCTCAAAAAACAACTGAGATTCTGCTAAGAATGAAGGCAAATATCCATGTCTGAATTAAAATAAATCACCACAAATATATGCCAGTTCTGCTGAAAAAGTCACTGAATGTTTCTGGTAAATCCTCCATAACGTTTTCTACAGATTAGTTTAGTCTAGATGAAAGTCATCTCCAATCTGTGAACATGAAGTCTTTTTTTATGGATATTGAAATATGGGAATGCAGCCTTAAAGCAGCAGAACATACAAACAGAAACCCTTTAGTCAGGTTCCACTGAAGAGAAATGCAGATAAGTTGAGGAACGAAGTACAACCCCAAGCCTGGGAGTGAGCGACAACCCCAGATGTCCATTCAAGCCAATAGGTGTATTCATTAAGCATATAGGGATTTAAGGACTCTCATTTGCTTTTTTCATAAGCATTACAGGGTAAAAGTAGAGACACATACTTTTCTTTGGGTGTCCTCATAAACTTCACCACAAAGTAGATACTCAGCTCTATAATGATGCTGTTCACCACCATTTTATAGTAAAGGGACTTTGATAGAGTAAATATATAGCAACCACAAGTGAGTAAAACAGGTTATACTGCTTTCTAGGTAACAGTCTTACTTAAAGATGATTGTCCACACACTTACGCTGCTGAAGCATTTTTATTGGGTTCAATTTGTTAAGGTCATTATGCTTTCTGTATAGGGTCAGCCCTTTTTATTGTATGTGTGGATAGTCTCAAGACTAATCAGAATTTATGCCAGAAAAAAGACCCCAGATAGTGCTAAAAAAAAGGGCTCTACTTCAACAAAATAAGAAAAGCTGTTAGTAGCAAAAATCTCTCATAATGAGTTAGCACAGAAATAAACTCGAAAGGATGCATACGCAGTTAAGTTTCTTCTTTAGTACTTACTCAATTTTTCTTGGGCTTTTATATCTAACACTCCCCAAACAACAACAGTCCAGACCCAGATTCAGTTCCTTTAAGAATTTTAATTTAACATGCAGTAACAGTATGAGTATTTTGTTTGCTAAGTCCCCTCTGTTCTTCATTAGTACAAATACTTCCCTTGCTGATAGTGTCACTTTATAAGCATTCATTACTTATCGATTGTGCAGCCTAGAGTGCATGGATGGACTGGCAAGCCTACACAGAGACTTGTTTGTTTTAATGAGTTTCTGACATGCCGTGCTAGAGGATTTCTTAACTGAATATTGACAAGTTCTGGCAGATTATCCTTTTTATGGATCAAATATCCTACTCTGTTTGTTTTGACTGTTTTTCTGTCATTTTGGATTGTTTTGTTGTTTGGGCTTTTTTTATTTAAAGTGTGTATCAGTATGGCATGAAATAAATCAGATTACAATTAGCATTATATAATTATTTATATAATTAATTATAAATATAGAATTATAAATATAGAATTATATAATTAATTATGTAATTAATGTAGGTTTGATAGAGGAAGGAAGGAAGGAAGGAAGGAAAGAGAGATGGAAGGAAAGAAAGATGGAAGGAAGGAAGGAAAGGAGGACATAACACAGCCAAGAAGGCTGCCTGTGTAACTTTTGTTAAAGATCATGCTTTGCTATAAAGAAGATAATTCTCATAACCATAAAAAAATGGCTTAAGAAATATATACAATCAAAATAAGAAACAATTCCCTCTGGAAGTATAAAAAGTAATAAAAGTGGTGCTGTTATTTTGAAAAAGACAAGTAGGAATAACTGAAAATAAATTCATTCACAATTGTCCTGAGGGAGAAAATATATTAAGCTGTCAGCCTTTTGGCACTGAATAGGTTTTTGTCCTACCTAATATGTAAACTATTACACAAGCTATGTTTGTAAAGCAAATCACTTTTCTTTTGGCAGTAATTTGTCTCTTAACAGTATCAATAATTTATTAACTGTAAGCCATTATCTTATTAATTTCAGTGGCCTGTAGTAAGCAGTATTAGATGGTTGGGTATCCAGCTGTAAATTTTTATCACTACTCAAATATTCCAGTGATTTCACATTGTATTTTCCAACCACATTTTTTTTTTAGGTATACATAAAAATGGACTAACAAAACAAAATCTGAAAATGGCAGTTTTTTAAAGGTATTAAAGAAGATAATATTTTTAAAAGGTAGTTATTATGTAGCGCATACAAAATCAACTACATGAATCTCAGTTTATTGTAAATGTTAGTTATTTTCATTTAATCGATAAAGACATTGTCACATAAACTACTCTAGATGTAATGCTGAGGCTTCTTAAAGTGCATGTAATTTGTCTTCTGTGTGAACCCATTTGAATACATGCTGCCATCAGTGATGAAATTTTCATTTCTTGTAACATAGAACATCAGGCAGACATGCTATCAAGTATTGATCGAGTGTATCTGCACTTTTCTAAACAATAGTTTTCTGAAGGAAAAGAGGTCTTTCATTAAATATTATATAATTTATGTTTACAGTTTCTATAGGAGTTGTTGCCATATATACAAAACTATAAAAAATCTTGATCAATTTCATTAACCTTGTTGGAATCCCTCTATGTTTTAGATGAAGTCCCTGTATTCTTTCTGTAACACTATTTTTGGAGTAACAGTATTTTTGGAGTAATAGTATCCTCTGGCTTGTGATTTAAAAAAAAATCATATAAATGTGAAAGTTTCCAATGTCTGAAAGCGATTATTTCCAGAATTATTAGGTTTTGGTTTTTTGTGGGTTTTGGTTTTTTTGGGTTGGATTTCAGTATTCTTTTCGGTCTGAAACAGTCTTAGATCAGCTATTAACATAAAGCTATATTGGCAGTCTTCAGTTGGCTGCATTGAGATCACACTTCAGGCAAATCTACACATTAGCTGTCATATTGGGTCTAAACTGATGCAAGCCATCTGTCTCTCCAGGTCAGAAAACACAGACACAGGACTCAATGGTTTACACTGATTTCTGTTTCAAAGGATAGAATGAATATAGTGAGCTGTAGTCACTCAGAGAACTTGAGCCTGGTCATAAAAGCACTTCTTAAGCTGTAACCGTATTTACCTGCTTAGACACAATGAGGCTTAGAGCAAATAATGTGAGTAGCTTTTCGTAATTTCTCCTTCCATATTCTTTTGTTATTCACTTTGAAATCAGTGTGTGCAAAATGCTATTTATCATTGCTAATCCTCACTGGCATCCTATCCTTGCAGTCAATGGACTGATAGGGGTTAGGGATGTAAAAGGTTATTTGTGTTCACATTGAAGACTACTGCCTGTACACTGTGTGGTAAATGTATGAGGTCAAACAACTGTAGCTGAATTAAAGTCTGATGGAAGTCTTCTGAAGGACACTGAATATGAAGATATATCAAAAAATGAAAAAGTAGTTATGTCATATATATATACAGCGTTGTTCCCTATCACAGACTTATCAAGGTTGCTTCTGTTCACTTAATGAACTGCATTGATGAAGTAGCTATTCATACATTTTGGCCTTTTCATGTTTAATAACATCTTCTTTTGACTGAAACTATATAAAAAGAAAAAAATGTACACAATCAGAATAGAGAATGTGTGACTGTCAAAATGCAAATATTTTATTAGGAATCTTGCATATTTGCCATCATTTGGTTTCTTTCCATTAGAAAACTTTCTTGATCAGACCTAGAAAATGAAATTGAAAACATTTCATTAATTTTATAAAAAAGGAGACATCTGAGTGGCATCATATTTCCTTTGTATTTTTCCCGTGTTAATTTGTGCAGCTATAATTACAGATTCTTTGTGAAATGTTGATGCCAATCCTTATTAATCTCTAATTTCTAAGCACAGGCATAAGTAGGTTTAAACTTCATTGCAAACCTTTTGAGAGATCTGTGAATTTTGAGGGAGAAATGACATGTTGCTCATCTTCATAATGTTTTCTGGAGATGCTTGTCAGTAATTTTTCCAAAGGGAGAGAAGTTAGCAGAAAGAGAAGAGGGGAGAATAAAAAATGAAAAGGAAAGGATGAATAATCTTCCTGGGCAAGAAGTTATGTTCCAGGTTTTTTTACATAATTATGGCTAGATTTATTGGTTGGTGCAACAGTTCCTGTTTACACACTGCTTCAGTTAAAAGGAAGATAAATATAACTGCACTACCTGAGAGATGTAGGCAAGATTAGCTGTGAATTAAGAAACCCTTCTGAGATTCAGAAACCCTTCTGAGATTCAGAAACCTATGGAAAGATCTGGCAGTGTAGAAATTTGAGCAGCAAGGAACAAATTGCTTGGAAAGAAAGGTTTTTTTTTATTTGAAATCAAACAGTGGCAGTGAAGTTAGCAAAAAGACACCAATTAGAATTTAACTTTCAAAAAGGAGTGCAAATCATGTTCCTTAATACAGTAACTTTTTCAGTATTGTTGGATTGCAGCCATTTCTAGCAGTAGTTCAGTAGCTACTACTTATGTTTATAAAAATATACTGTATACTTGGCTTAACTTTGCAAATACTGCAATTTTTTTATCACCTTTTGTATTTACTGTGGGAGTCCTATTTACCAGCATGTCAAATTGGACTTGCAGAACCGCAGCTCTGCAGGATGACTTGAGTCATCCTCAGCTTCACTTCCTGTGGTCATGATCAAATATTTGGGTTTTTATATTAGAAAATACGGGTCTGATTCCAAGACATTTACAGTTCAAATGATTTCAGTATTTTTTATATGGGTTCTAATAGCTTATTTCACAGATGGCCTTTAAAACAAAGACAAACAGCACAAGATAGTATAAGCCAAAGAGACTATTTGGAAGTAGGGCCTGGAGTGGTCTAAAATGAGATGTATCCCTCAAAAAATTGGAATTCATTTTCTTATGTCTCTGAAGGACACCATGTTGCACATTACTACATTTCTGTATGCATGAAACTGAGAAGACAGAATATCTTTCTGTGATCTTCTGGGTTCATATAACCCCATTTACTAATCTGTGGCTTTAACAACATCTTAGCCTTTTGAAAGTGTGCATGTAATTTAAGAAAGTTATTTTGTTATTTGCTTTGATTTCTAAATGCATTTTTTTATATATAATAATCCATTTAAATTTTTCAGTATAAAAAATTGTAATATTTTTCAAAAAGCTTATCCAGACTTTATATGGCCTTTGAAAACACAGTTATATAGCATATTTTGTAAGAATAGGGTCACTATTTTTTATTTTATATTTCTAGTACTTATAGTTTCAGACAGGGAAAAATAGGGAAATAACTTCTGTGTTTTATTTCAATATTTCAGCTACATTTCTCAGTCAAACACTGGGCACAAAATGGGATAGACTTCCCATGAAGTCTGCAAATGAATGTCAAACTTGAGCTGTTTAGGTCTGTGTCTAAAAGGCACAGAAAACTCAAGAAAAAAGTGCAGGGGAAAAGTCATTAAGAGTAATTCTGACAGGTTTTAAAAAAGAGGCATGTATTATGGCCTGGGCTTTCAAGGGTGTTGAGTATCTGCTGCTGTCATATACTATATATCTGACTAGAACTTAAATAAAAATCACAAAATAGGCAGGAAATACTGGTGGTGGGACTCCTAATTTAATGGTTAAGAAGAAAAGTCTGATCCTGTGTTGACTAAGTCTGAGTATGGATCTTACTTGAGATATCCAGATGAATGCAGTCAGGATATGGTCCAGGTTTAAAGGGATCTTTCACTTCATATTTTCTGTCAGTCTAGATATATTTAATGACTGCTGCTTTAGACCTTAATTCAAGAACCCTGCAAGAGTAATGAATATTTTGTTTCTCCTTTACTTCCATCTGGCTTTTCAATAAGTTCAAACATTAATAGGTTTAACTTCTCACAACTTCGAATGAGAAAAATATCAAGCAATAAAATTGTTCTTAGGAACAATGTAAATTTGTGCTAAAGAGTGCACATGGAAAATAATTCATTTCTGTCTACACAGTGCACTGTTCCCAGTTATGTATTTACGCATCAAAAAGATACCTTTTATTCCGGTCAGTTTTCATCAGGAGATAAAAAAAAAAAAAAAGTAGAATACATTATGGATTAATAGGGAAAGATTAGAGAACAAAATTGAAAACATAGCTGTAGCATAAGCATTCAAACATCCTCAACACAGTGGAAATATAGTTCCCCCAATTCAAAAAAGGAGTAGAACTGCAAAAGGTGAAAGGAAAGACAACAAATGTAATCAAGTGATGGGATTCATTTAATCTCCTTCCATCAGAGAAGAGGTTAACTGACCTGTCATCTTTAGCTTGAACAACAGGCAGCTGAGGGGAATATGAAACAGGCTGTAATACAGTACAGGGAGAAGCACGAAGAAGGTTGAGAAGTGGTACAATTTAAGAAATAAAGGGCTGGAATGGAAGCTAAGGAGATCAGCTGTGAGCACTATTTGTTCACTTTGTTCTCATGGTGTTCCTTCGCAATTGGCCACTGTCAGATATAAGATATAGTAGGTTAACTTTTAGTCTGAATCAATATGGTTATTTCCATGCTCTTATAAAGTATATTTATCTACAAAAGAGCTAAGAATGTGTTAACATATTATAGGCAATACACAGGAAAATGAACATTTCTCTCTCCTACTGCTAAGACCAGAGTTGTATCGAGAAAAGATAACCGTATGATGCATAAGAGAAAGAATGCAGGGAAAAGAATTCAGCAGGCTGTCCTAAAGTTTTCAGAAACCAGCCACATAAGAGGAAAGCAGAAGGCAAGAAAATCAATGGTATACGTAGTGACTAAAATGTGACTAAAAAGCGTACCAAGCAAATTTGTGGGGCTTGGCCAAATATACAATTAGTATCTTAACTAGCAGTGAGATAAAATAGATAGAGCTTTCTCAGGTTTTGCCCAAACATTTCAAATGCCAATGGAATAATAGTATTTATTCAAGAGCTGATGCATTTGTTTAATGATCTAAAAAGAACACGGTTTAGGATGCTTTAGATTATCTTCTTACTGTAGTGAAGAACGAGCACAGAGAGGTCTTTCTTCAGAAGAACACAATCAAAGCAATGTGATGAGGTGCCATAACTTGAAGTGTTTTATCACCCAATGATGACATTTGCAGTGTAATTCCCGCTACTCTACTGTAGTGGGAAGTACCCAAAAATCATGGCTGAGTACTAAAGTGATTTTATGCTGCTTTCATGTCATAGAATCATAGAATAGTCAGAGTTGGAAAGGATCTTAAGATCACCTAGTTCCAACCCCCCTGCCATGGGCAGGGACACCTCACACTAAACCATGCCACCCAAGGCTCTGT
>JANEXQ010007485.1:0-10750 GCA_026283885.1 Poicephalus gulielmi
GTCTCCAGCTGGACACTGAGCCATTGACCACAACTCTTTGTGTGCGGCCATCCAGCCAGTTCTTTATCCACCGAGTGTTCCACCTATCAAATTGATGTCTCTCCAATTTAGAGACAAGGATGTCATGTGGGACAGTGTCAAACGCCTTGCAGAAGTCCAGGTAGATGACGTCAACTGCTCTGCACCTGTCCATCAGTTCCATAGCCCCATCATAGAAGGCCACCAAACTTGTCAGGCAGGATTTCCCCTTGGATTGCTGCAATGGACAAAATGCTTCACCTATCCCTATGTAATGTCTTACTCCCAGCCTTTTGTATTGTTCAAGGGTTTTTCCCATGTCTTTTATCAGAGTTCAATGCAAGTAATTACAAACCTTTTCCAATCTTCAAAGCTTCATTTGAAATAGTGCTTATGCCTACTGCCTGTGTTCTGTAAAGATGCAAAACACATGAGATGAAAATAAACTACTGTTATTCTTGCTTGATGGTGTTGTATCAAGATTAAAATGTATGGTCTATAACCCAGTAACTTAATGCAATTTGTAAACTAAATGGAAGTAATGCAGTGTCAAGGAATGCAGAAATGATGAGATTCATCAACTCCAAATACATGTTTTCTTTCTAAGAAAGCTTGAGAAGGGAAATAGAGACTCTGCTTCTGTTGTTCTTTGCTGGGGGACTTTGTGTGTACAGCTGTGTGCCTATGTGAGGAACAGGTTGGGTGGGTTAAAAAATCCACTGATCATACAAGCAGGATTAGCAGCAGCTGCATATTGAGTGGTCTGCATCCACTGTGTTTCCTTCTCTCTCACTTCTCTTTTAGGCTCACTTGTTGCTGTAAGAATAAGCTGTCTTGGGCACAGATCAGGCAAAAACATGTTAGTTGTGTGGCATGCTGTGACTTTGCACATATTAATACCTTCATCCACATCAACACAACGAGGTGTGTTCAGCATGCAGGTTGGCCACAGCCAT
Organism: Poicephalus gulielmi; assembly: GCA_026283885.1. Lineage (NCBI taxonomy): Eukaryota > Metazoa > Chordata > Aves > Psittaciformes > Psittacidae > Poicephalus > Poicephalus gulielmi. The sequence goes on from JANEXQ010007485.1 coordinate 975, forward strand.
GTTGTACGAACAGAGCTATCTATGGCTGCTTCTTGAAAGCAGACAGGGCTTTATTCAGCCTTTCTGTGACGAATTATTATAACTTGGGTAGACTTTCCTACAGTTTCAGAAAAGGTATGTTAATGTCTTGTATCTCTTGAAAGACACACTATTAAAGAAGCTGCAGCTGCATTGTATTTTCAATGTATATTCCATTCACTTGCTGCTTGAAAAAAGATGACAAACTCATTTACGGCAATACTGAGCAGTAATAGCTTTAAATTTATGGGGCACCCAGGGTCTAGATGCCTTAGGGGGCCTGACAGGCTATAACTTAAAATGCAACTTAAAGAAAAGTAGTGGGATTTACACAATGGAACCAATGGAGAAACTGAAACCCTATTGTGTGACAAATATCAAATCCAAACTCTCCACAGCCTGCCCCAGAGGGGTGCCATTGTTTTCTCTGAAATGTCAGAGAGGAAGATGCATTAGAGCAAAGAAAAAAAAGCATTTATCTATGCAGGCTTCACACATGGTAAAATGGACCAGCTACAGCTTTAGGCTGAGTGGTAGGGTTTGTTGGTCTTGTTAACCAAGGATGAATACTTCAGAAAGGAAGCAACACTGTGGCAGACATCTTTAAAATATTTTTCTACAGCTGTTACTTTTCTCTGAAAAGCATGCTTTTCACAGTACATTTGTCCTTTTATAAAGTATTAGATTATTCTGTACATGTATACACATTTTTTTTCCATCAGTCCTTCTTCTCTACTAACTTCAGGTAGTTACAAAACTTCTTGCTGACTTTAATCTGCTCTCAAAATAAATTTCTGCCCCAAAGTGTAGATGTAACAGGCTTGTATAAAGCTTTTTGTATCAGCTTCTGTTCTTGGTGAACAGTGAAGTAGCTCCTGGGAGGATGCAATGCTAGTTCCAGTTTCCTCCAGTTAGTTATTTCCCCCAGTGTCTTCAGACACCTGCTTTGTGAGGCTAAGTAGACCTCTAAAGTTTAAATAGAAGGCTTTGTCTGAAAGTGTGAACTTGTTTGAATCATTCTACCACAGTTTGTAAGGAAGAATGTGTTTCTTATTTCTGTCTCAATTTTGAAAACAAAAATAATGAAGGGAATAAAAAGGAAAAAAGATTCTTGTTTTCAGTCCTTCTGGTGCTTTCAAAACTTAGTAACTTCATTAAGCGATGTCAAGCCGTGCAAAATACCTGTAGTAACACAACTTCATCTTTGAAACAGCTATTGATTTTCTTATTTTTCTTTTATTGTTTGTTCATTTTTCTAATGTACACAAGTCATCTTACAGTTGATCCTTTACACCTTGGCAACAATATTTGAAAATCATTTGAGCCCAAGTTGTATACTTGATGATTGATTCTTCCTATATTGTTTTAGAGCCTAGGCTGACATTTTGCGTAATACAGACCTGGAAAGAAGACTCCTACAGTTAAAGACACCATCCTATGAAGTACTTCAAAAGACTATCCTGTGTAACCTTTCTAATAACAGAAATACCATGTTTGTAGTTTTCTTCTTGTGACTGTATCCAGGGGGTGGGGGAGTGGCATCAGGCAGTGTCTAGAGCCTAGCACACAATTTCCAAAACAGCGCATTTCACAACCTTGTATCTATCTCATGGCACCTCAGTTGAACAATGTTAACAAGAAATAGTGCCCCATGAAATTCAGCAGCCATAATCTTGCCCATTGTGGCATCAAAAATATTTCTATCTGTATGATGGATAGCAGAATTTTAGACAGCCACAAGCTAAAAATAAGTGTTATTTACAAAGATTAACAGAGGCTTTAAGAGGACAAAATTTTACAGAAATTGATGCTATTCAGTGGGTGGTCATAAATTGGAAAAATTGTTACTGAAATCAGTTCAGAATTTGTTTTTAAAATATCTCCAATCCACAATCTCAATATTTAAGATGACTCTCCTCTGTTTATTTGACGTTCCACAAAATTGTAACCTATAGGGCTGGATATGTTTCTTGAGGAACAAAACAAACCTGCAAGCATATACAGCACATACCAACAGATAGCTTGCAGCTCTCTTTGTCTCTGATCCTACATTTCCAGCTGATTTGTCTTTGAATTCTGAATGTTTGGGGCAGGGTTGCTCAGTACCTGTGGTGTCAGATGGAATATAATGAGGATTAGAGTTTTTAAATAGAAGCATTCAATAGAAAAGCTATTTTCAAATATTAATCCTGCATGGTTTAATGAAAACCTAATTCCTAACAAATGGTGGTTGGTTGGTTGGTTTTTCTTAGGTTCGGTTTATTATAAACATAGATGCATATGGTACCCCTGATGATGCAGGACCTTACAGCTATATAAAGCAGCTTATGACCATGAATGTTGGTGGAGCTGGGTCTGTTGAGGCCTGTAGGTTGGAAACTCTCAGATTCATTTTAAATTTTTAAATCCAGAACTGCCTTCTGGCTTCTCTTTCAGAATACACCATGATTTAGATGGAGTGAAGCAAAGATCCACAAAAGAATTCAAGTCTCTGTACCTCTAGGCCTATGTAAAAGCAGTAAAAATTCCCTGTTCTTCCAGAGGAACTTGTTATGGCAATGAGAAGTAAGTATTTCCTGGGAGAATATGTCATTAACTGAGAAAGTGACTTTAGTGGAGGTCAGGCAGGTAGAAGACTGAAAACCAAAGAAAGCACTAAGGTGTGCTTAGGATAGTTCTTGCCCACTCTTAAGTTAATAGCTCTCATTTTGGTGTGTGTTCTAAGGAAATGTTCTTTGAAGAGTTCATATAATAGTGCTAAAATGGTTTAGAACAATATTTTTTATATCTGAATTTCAAAGAACCCCACATAGTTTCCTTTTGTCAAGAAAAAAAATCTGTGTTCTTAAAACTGACTAGAAGACAGATTCTTTGCCATGTTAATGCAACCTTCCCAAATACTTTATTACAACCTTGCAATTAATAGATGGCACACAATTACCAGAAATCTAATATAATTTAAAATAAAAATTACAGGATAACTTAAGGAACAGTATTCCAAGGTGTTTCAGCTTAGACTCAAAGCAGAGCTCAATACTAATTAATTCTTTTTCACAGAAATACTCTCAGGACCCAACCCTTTTTTTAACATTGTACTGTGCTCAAAATTGACTCAAAACCCAAAAGAAACAACATTCTATTTATGGGGCTGAATGTCATGTTGCCTCTTAGCAGACACCTCAATTTACGTGGTATGCCAATTTCAATAATATTCCCACATACTTGACTCCTGAAGTCAATGAGAATTCTCCCTGCATTTCACATCTACTGCCCCCATCCCTAATGGTGTGGCCACCTTGTTTTTTGTCTAATATCTTAGGTCAAATACCATTGATAGATGTAAATTCAACGCTTCATAAAACAGTAAAAAAAAACCAAAACAGTGTCTATAAATACAGGAGGCATGCGCTGGTCCTTGAAATGAAGGGAAGTATTTGGTGGCTAAAAGTTGAGTGACTTTTCCCAGCAGAAAGGACTACTAGAATGAAACAGGAATCAAGACACGATTCCTGTCCTTGAAGGAGGAATCAAGACACATGAGTAAAGAGGATGGCAAGGGGTCAGAAGGGAAAATAGTAGGTATGCAGGCTGCAATGCGAGAAGGTAATAATTGCTCATGGGATCTGATACACTATAATTAAAGCTATGGAAGTATTGCCTTTTAAGGGACCTGGGAATAAGGCTTAGCTCCCCAGCAAAGTGATGTAGATGTATACGTGTTCCCATTTCCTTTAGGCCTGAGAGCAAACTGTTCTCTTCTGTGACCAGGGGAATGTAATTGCTCCAGCTCACAGCTCAGGGAGAAACTAACAAGAATGTACTGTGGATAATCAGGGAGTTTAAACCCTCCACTGGTGGTTCAGACACAGCTAAACTGGATACCGAAAGGTGAAAAGTAGTGGACATTCATGAAGTTGAAAAGAGTAACTCAAATGCTGTTTTTCTGAGAATGGGAAGAAGACAGTGAGGCCCAATAGTATAACGAATTGTGAAGGAGGACCTAAAATAAGTCTCTGAGCAAAGGACAGGGCAGATTTTGAAAATGTACTTAAGAGTTGTCCTCTGTCTGCTATAATAATATTAACAAACCACTGCAAGTTCATAGTACAATAGTCAGCTGTCTTCCTGCCACAGGAAAACTCAACATGGTGTGTCAGCTTCTATGTTCTGTTTAGGAATGATGGAAAAACACTTCACAGCATTAAAGCTCTTTCACAGTTTTGTGAGAATTTATCGTGTATTTAGACTGACAAATACGGTGAGTTAAATGATAGGCAAAGAGCAGGTACTGAAAGGGAGCCTAATTTCCATGTTTTTTCAACAAATAAAAACAGTTGCAGAAAGTATTAATCAGCTTAGTGACAAAGCTCATGTTATGTGAATATCCCTCTCTATCCCCCTCAAGGTTAGATTGCAAGTAGAAGAGGAAGTAGGTAAATTTAAGACTTACTGCTCCCAGAAGGAGCTTATGATCAACTCAATGCAAGGGCTAACGGGAAATGGGGCCTGAGAAGGTATGACATTTATGCAATGGGGCATGTGTTTGAACGGTTAGGATTAAAAGAACTAGCTCACCAGGGAGAAGCTGATCTGGAAAGTCCCTTTCCATTAATGAAGGAGGGGGGAGGCTAGGGTGGGAGGAAGTGACCTTATCCTGAAAGGGTTAATAAGAAAAGCAGGGTGAGTGAGATCAGTTGAGGAAGGCACACTTGAGCTGAAATTTATCACTGAGCTAAGGAAGACACTTTTACAATGTGTAAGGATGTGGCCTGGGAGTTCATTTGCCACTGCATAAAGCTATTCTGTCAGTTCTGTCACTGAAGAAAATGGAAATGGCTTACACTAGATGTTTTAAAACAAGTAAATATTTTTGTGTGCTGAGGCTGAACCAATACTGAAAATTATTTTTATCTTGCAGTCTTTCATGCTGGGGTGTATAAGTAAGAGTAAATATATATATAAAATATAATATATATAAATATAAAAAATGGTTTACTATATTTTATATATATTATATATATGTTTATATATAATATATATAAAATATATATCTATTTTTCACACCAGCATAACAACTTTGGCTCAAGTTCAGCTCAAGAACCACTGTTGCTAGAGTTGCTATTTTTCAAAGGAGGCTACCTGAGCAATTGTATGCTCTATGACTTTTGCTTACGTTTTGTAGCTATGAGATCTTTCCACTACTGAACAACAATCTGGTTTATCAGATCACACCTTGAATTTTTCAAGATAAAAATGTAAACACTACAGGGCTCTGGGTAGAGCCTGCAATTCTAACAGCAAGTTACTGGTACTCAGTATTTTTAACCATTTTCTACTAGCTCTTTAGACATATATTTCTTATGTGAAGACATATACTGCTATGTGAGACAGCAGCAAAAATCTACTACAGTCAAGTTGTATTGGGCTTCTTTTAGGTCCATATAGCATGATGTGGATTAAGTGGTCATTCCTTAACACATTACTATGAAATCTGCATTACTAGCTTAATCTGCTATTCACTTAACATTTTGTCTTAGGATTTTTATTTATAAACTCTAGTTTAAAACCTCAAGAGTAAACACTTCATATGCAGTCAGCTAGGGAATGGAAATGCAAACACGTGTATGTATTTTTTATATTTTCAAAGGGGAAGAAGAAAATTCTTAATTCTGAAATCTGGGAGCTAACTTCCAGGACTTCAAATATTTGAGACAGAAACTTTGACAGTAACAACTCTGTACATGTAAGTAAGGAAAGAGACAAGCTAAAAACTATTCTTACCGTTTACTGCTTTGTGTGACCTTGAGTATCACAACACAAGAAGTCTGTATTGGTTTACAGAAAAAAACAAAAGGCATTGATAAGAAGAGGGATTTGGTGAGGAAATAATTATTTAGGTTCAAGTGCTTACTGAATTCAAAATGCTCTGAAAGGATCAGTGTAGAAAAAACAAGCAGCCAAAAACCAAGAAAGCATTCCTTAAAAATAACTCTGAAAGGAATTTTCCTTAGAAAATCAAAGTGTTTTAGGGAGAGAATAACATAAGTTTTTCAGATGACCAGAAAATACAGACAAAACAAACATGGTTAGAAGTGGAAACAAAAAAAAAAACACCCAACCCTAAGATGAGGCTTATTGTCATAATTACAAATGCTAGACTTATTTGGTTTGGAAAGTAGATTGTCTTACATATAAGAGATTGAGTTTTTAGTTAGTAGTATAACACATGGTTTAAGTTGGCTCCATGTCAACACAATTTGTTCCAGGTACTTAGAGTCACTGTGCTGGTAATTACTAGTAGCAAGGGTTCAATTGGTCACAAAGCAGGGTAGATTCTAAAGGCATACACAGCTGTTAGTAAGCTATGTTACTTCATTTGCTGCTTGTTTCCAAATATTTAATTTAAGAGTATTACACTTGGATTTGTCTTCAGAAACAATGACAGACTCGTGTCTGTATGCACTGGCATGTTGTGGGGACTAAAGCAATACGGTTCTGTATTCAGTTTGTCAGCATTGCATACCGTAGCTGCTTTAAAGAAGGAGAGATTTTTTTCCCCCATATATATCAGTTGGTTTCTTTGGGGAATGGAGTAGAAAAAAAATAATTTTAGGCTGAATTCTGTATAACAAAAGAACAAAAAACCCTGAGAGATCTGTATGGTATTCCTCTTTCCATCTTCTCCTCAGATTTTATCATTAGTCAAGCTGAAACCTTTGCTTCCTGTAAACTTCAGTGCAAAATAAAAGCCCTTTTTCTATCCTGGTTCAGATACTGCAGTGTAGAAGATCTGGGAAGAACGACGATCCTATATGAAGTTAATGACCTTGTACCTAGTAAGAGAAATGGGCTCGGAAAATTTCAGGGAAATATCTGACTGAAACCATACCTGGTCAAAGCTAAATGTTATTTGCACACTGGAAACGTGCAGATACACAAGAACAAAGAGAAAATAGTCTGACATGATACTGTATATGTCCTGCAAATGGGGTACAATCCAGATAAACCAAAGATTGTTTTTCAAGTACTGCTCCTGATCTTACCAGGTTAAGAGGAAGTAGATAGGGTTGTGACTGAGATATGTAGATCCAGGAGGGAAGTTCTCAAAACAGTAGCAGCAAACTTTATTAACCTGTATTGCAGAAATGTTCTGTGGACCAGTAAATGTACAAACTGGGAGAGCTATTACCATGAACACCCTTTCCGAGATCTGTCAGGTGCCAGGATCAAATTCTGGTATTAATATGGATGCTGCAAAAGCTAATATTCTAATACTTAGGGATGCAAGGAACTCTCAGAAGGATAAAAAAACATTTGCCTCTCTAATTTCAGTCCAGCTGCCTGAGGGGCAGGAGGAGTGAGGAAAGAAATGTTAAGTCCCTGAAAACTTTTAAGGATGATATTACACCATCTTAAACAAGGGATTAGTTATGAAAGGGCATCCTTTCTTCTGGAGAACATATTTTCCTTCTAAGCTGCTGGATACTTCAGTGGCTGGCATGATTACTTTCAGAATCTTCAAGACCATTTTTGTCTTAAATCTTTCTGTTCCTTAGAATGTGACATGCAACTCAAGTATGACCCTCAGTTAACTGGTTCTCTGGTGGAGGGAGTATCATACCATCCTTCTGGTATAGTGTCGCAACTAGTATTGCAACTTCAGACAAGTAACTCTTGTAGCTATTTTGTTTGTCACCACATGCTGATTCCTGCCATGAATTTCATTCTGGGCACAGCAGCTTCCATAACTACATAAGAGCTTTCTTCTGAAAATACCTCTTCCTCTCTCCAAGGAAGTTACGTAAATAGTTTGACACCATCAGGCTTCAAACCTGAAGGCTGCTGCATGCCCTTGTATTTCCCCTTACCATTCCATGTAGTTCTAAACAAGCAACTATGGAGCAAAACAAACAGTGCTGAGCACATTCTATTTCTCTGGGCGAGACTGCAAATGAGTTACAGCCCAATGTTTGCTCTTTGAGGAGGGGAGAGATTTCTCAGCTGCTATGCCAGCAGATCCTGGTATATCTGTAGCAATTGCAACAGAAGTTTGTACGCAGTGGTTCAATGGGATGCTTTAGAGCTATGCCAGCAAGAACATTCTTTTCACTTGTGTATGCTGTGTCCTCAGCTGAAGGCAATGCTGGCATAGGTATGTTCTGCAGTCAGGACTAAGGGAGGCTATACACACCTAAGCTGTGTATGTACCAAACACAAAAGAGTTATGTTGAAACTTACCAGGCTCTGGTCTTACCACTGGCTAATGATCAGTGTACATTCGGCACCCCGTGATGTCTTTCATCTCTGATCTGTTTGATTTGCTTCATTTGGACTTCACCCTCCTTGCCACTGCAGCTAGGACAAAACACAACAGAACTGTAACATACATGTCTACCTGAGTAGCAGTTCTCAGCTCAACAAGGCTGACTTTATTCCCCCCACTGCCCTTTGTATAAACCAGAAATGACAAATGCTGACACCAACAGCATAAGCAACCCATTTATAAGGTGTTATGGTCAATGGCTGATTAATTTAAATAAGAAAAAATGCTGGTAAAAGTGGCTAGACAGTTGTAAATATGATTAATGTCATAACACTCATTATGCTACGAAAGAAGACTGATCTAAATCTCCCCTCTCAGTTTAAAGCCATTCCCCCTTGTCCTATCACTACATGCTCTTGTCAAAAGCACCTCTTTGTATTTCTTGTAGCACCCTTTTAGGCACTGGAAGCTGCTTTAAGGTCTTCTGGAGCCTCTTCTTATCTAGGCTGAACAACTCTAGCTCTCTCAGTCTTCTAGTAAAAGTTCTGTGTTGGATATTGCAGTTTTATGAAAAGGAGTAGTGGTGCGCTGTTATCAGCCTGCTAACATGTAACTTCTTTCTCCCTGTTCAAACTATACTGTGCACAGTATTAGTTGGAATACAATGCCGCTGCTGGGTATACACTGAAAACATGTTAATCTTCAGACAGCGATAAACACAATTAGACAGAATGTTGGGATTCCTTTAGAATTGCTAGATTTCTGTCATTCTCTCCTTTTTCCACCAAAAAATGTCTCCAAAAGTGAAGGATTATGTGGTTTCAAAAGTGAATCTAAATCTGGATTTGCCCATTCCTGCAATACAAAAATAATGATAAATGGGTGCTGTTTTGGGACAATACAGTGTTTGTGGAAGGTGTTACTATGTAACTGCAGATTGAAGTGTGGGTGTTGTTTCTGGTGAGAATACCCCTTCTCTCTAGCACTCGTATCTGTAAGTAGCAGCAGCTTTTATTTAAGCATGTATGTGAGAGGTCCCAGTTCTTAAATACACAAAAACCTCTGGGTTTTTGTGACAGGGCACAGCCCATCCACCTCTGCTGGCCTTCACAACGAACTCCACCTCCTAGACCTGAGACTCCACGCTGCCTGCCCACCTTTCTGTTCTCCCAGCTGCCTCTGCGTTAGAATACTGCAGCAACCCGAGGGATGAGCTCGCTGGTGCTGGACCATAAGGCCACGACTGTATGATGATCTGCTCTGGATGCAAAAACCAGCCCGCGGGTGAGGCACAGGCCTTCACGCCTCTGCAGAGCACACTGCTTGTGCGTGAGCACACGAGGAGGCCGCGGGTGCCGTGACCCGCGCTGGGGCCAGGCCTCAGCCATGGGAGCGCTGGAAGCGCGAAGGCCTCGTGTTTCTTGTCCCGACATTGACGCGCCGGTATCCAACCGGCCCGCGCGCGGCCGCTGCCCCGCCGTGCGCGCGCGCCCCC